>JAJPCS010000153.1:487073-499261 GCA_021164005.1 Willisornis vidua nigrigula | reverse complement strand
ATTTATTTTCAACTTTTTTTTTAATAGGAAAAGTGCAATTTTGAAATCTGTATCTATTTGAAAGCTGAAGTTCAAATTTCAGCCTGCTCCCTCGTGACTTCCCTTGAAATGGAGAAAAATGGAAGTGGAAATATTGCATTGCTTGCAACAGGTGGTGCAGAAGGAATGATATTGTCACCACAGACAAATCCCAGGGTTTCCCTTAAAATTATCTTACATTAAAGACTCTGTGATATCCTCTAGAATGTGCAGTGCTATAAATCAGCAATAATTTCCTCTTTTCTCCCACAACATTTTACTCTTTTCCCTTCCCCTCTTAAAAATTTACTGTGAGCTTTTCTGCCTATACTTGCACTGACTATAGTTTGCTCTACATTAAGCTAGCAGGTTGCTAGATCCAACTGAAATCTAAAAACAGACCAAAACATTAGCATTTTTTCACAATGGTTGGTCATCAAAAATTTAATTACTTCCGCTAAACAAGAAGACATTGCTTTCCTTATGAATACACTGACTATTCTTACCTATACCCAGGCAATTACGTACTAGCATATAGCAGATTCACTCCATGGACAAATTGTGGAAGGAAGCTGCCTCTTCTGTATTAAAATTCACACATATTGTCATGGCTTTAAAGTTGCATTAATATATATGCTGATGTTTTGCTAATTTGCAGAAGACTTTTCCTCCACCAAATCAGTAGTTATTCAGTGCTGAAACTGATATAAACAATGATTCAATAAACTCTCAGTTTGGCAAACCCTAGTGTCCTGCTTGCCAAACAAAAAACCTACCAAATTTTAGCTCATTTATTTAATTTACAAGACATAAAATTGAAACTGTGGAGCATTTTTAATTAAACAATCTTTTAGAATAAACTTTTAAAATAAGGCACAATGAAGGATAATGGAAAATTTTAGCATTCAATTGCCATGTATAATAGTATTTTCAAAACCAGAATTTTGTTCTTCTCCCATAAACCAAAATGTCAGAGTTGGACTCAATGGTCCTTGTGAGTCCCTTCAAATTCGGCATATTCTGTGATTTTGCCTATTTCTCCACTGATTCACAGTGTAAAGGATGCTCTATAACAGTTATCTTGCTACAGCTAGCTTTTGTTTCTGATGCATTTTGCAAGTCTAATAGGTTTACACCCATGGTTTTGGTAATAGGGTGGCTGTAAAAGTGACTTCTGTAAGAAGACTACAAAAGTTGCTCCCACGTTGGAAATGTACAGTTCCAGACAGCTTCAAGACAGACCTGTCACTGACCAAAACAGCTCATCAGCAACCTTGGTTGTGCTTCTGAGATCACAAAGTAAAAATAACTCCAGGGGAAGTCATAGAGCTGCTTGGTGAGCACTCCCCTAATGGAGCCCTAAGGTCCAACTACCACAGTTAGGGATTTAAAAAACTTTTTCCATTTAGGAAATCCTTCTTTTGAGATGCTTATTGCATACCCTTCAGCATGTAGTCAACAGATAAGTGGGAACTTAGGCTCTACATTAAGCTGCTGCCAACACCTAAGCCCACAAACAATGGAACTCCTCAGCTCTTCCCTCTAGCATGAACTCTACAAAAATAAGGACCTGCTCATAGACTATAGAGATTTCAGAACACTTCTGAATAGTATCTGTGAATTTTAGATCAAACAGCTAAGGTGTTTACTGCACAGGTGAAGTCCTACAAACCTAGAAGTTTAAGGTAAGTAAGTCTTATAATTTTAGTGGTCAAAGAAGACAATTGCAAAGAGAATGAGTTAAAGGTCATTTTATCTATGTTCCATAGTTTTATGCTATTTGACATCTAATTAACATAAAGGTGATTCTCTGAAGTGAGATGAGAAAGTTTGTTTATTTTAAAAACAAACAGGTTTTATTTAAAAATATGACAATCACAATGATGTAAAGCCAACTTACTGAAAGTCTTGTCAGATTTCCCAAACCTTAAAAAATACATAACAAAGTCAGTATCCAGACATTCAGAGATTAAAGTAGGGTTTTTTCCCCCCTCAGTATCTTTGGTCAAACAGGCCAGGAGACTAACCCTAAAATGCTTATTAACTTAAGAACAAGCAATTTCTTCTCCAATATGACTATTAATGTTTCTATCTTAGTCACCACCATATATGATAAAAAAAAAAAAGGAGAGAGAGTGAGAAATCACACAGTAAGTCTGAGAAGTACTGAGCATCTGGAAGATGCACTCATTCTACTTAACACAAAATTGAAGTTAGTCAGCATATCTGATATAAGGTCAAGGTAAGAAATGAAGAAATAAAAATTGTGTTCAGAAAATAAATCCTTTTTAATTCTGAGTTCCATCTTTTTCATCTCAAACCTTCTAAATTGAGCGTTGAACATCTGCAAAGCTCTAAGAAGAAACTAACAGTAAAACACACATTGGCAGCACAGACATAAGTACTTCATTTTTTATCTGCTAATCTACCTCTAGTCATACTTCTGAAAGAGAAATATATGTGTATATGTGCAAACATTTTCCTGCTCACACATACTCTATCACATATAAATTCAGGAATCAGTGACAATTACAAAGATTACAAATTATATCGTTCTACTTCATGTTACAAAAGGAATCTGAATAAATTGAACAAACCACACCACCTAAAAGAGCACTCCATGAAGGGTAACACAAAACACTCTTCTTTGCTGAGCAGAAAACTGGGATTTCCAGGCAAACTACAAGCTTTGTCTAGAGCAGCAGCTTTGGTAAACTCTCTCAAAAGAGCTCTGGCCAGGCCAGAGAGCAAACTAAAAACTAAGCAGAACTTACTCCTGTGCATGTTTTGTAATGTCTGGAGTATTTCTAGCAAAACCACTTACCCCATTAAGATGCAAAGCTATCATGTTTCCAGTTGCGTTGAGAATAGTGAACACAATTCAGGAGCCGTGAAAACCTACCTGGATATATGTTGTGCAAGGTCTGTCTGCTCCTTGACTTGTAAGTCAGAAATTCCACAGAAAAAGCCCCCTGTGCAACTCCCTACAGATGGGGTATGTCATTGCACCCTTTCCAAATGAACAAACTCCGCTAGGACTGTTCCAAGAGCACTGCCGAGCTAGGCAGAGGACAGCCTCAGGAACACCACCCTGGTCCAACACCATTGTCCCTAGAAGTGGACCAATGCCATGGACATAATATGAAAATTCCCAGAAAAAAACTACTGGTTTTATGAACAACAGGTCATTCTATTGACCAGTTAAGCTTAGACAGTACACATGGGATGCAAAAGAAGTACAGAATACAGCAAGTCCCACAAGGAGTGCAGTAAAACATAGTCAGGACTCATATTCAATGCTCTCTGGAAGACACCAGCTTTGTCTTTGTGGATTAAACCAAGTATTCCCAATCGATTCCTTTTTCTCTTCCTCTCTGTTTCTCCAGGCCTAATTACTCACTCCGTAAACTGTAAGTGTGCAAATCTTCCTCCTGGACTGCTAAACACATTTTCATATGGATCTCTTCCTCGAGATAAATCTTTTTAATTATCACATAAATTTAGCCCTTTTTTGAGTATTGGAGAAGCAGAACATTTTTCAGACTTCATTTTTTAATGTATTGAAGTGAAATTTAACACAGAAAAAAATAATGACATTTTAACAGGAATAGGGAACTCAGTGATCACAATATGTTTCCATAATCTTGTTACAGGAACATGCAACTCAACCAATTCAACATACCAGAGATGGATTCACCAATTCCATAAAGTAAAAATCATAGAATCATAGCTACTCAGCACTGTCAGTCATACTGGAAAAAAAAGTTGCATTCAATTAATTTCTAAAGCAACCTCTTCCAAGAGACCTTACTTTTTACAAATTGCCTAACTGATATGCAGACATGATGAAATAAGGAAGTGATGAGCCTAAGATGGTTTTTTAAATGAGTAAGGTAGGTTCTATGAGTATTTATCTATACTGTCTGAAAATAAAACATATATTTGAGATGGTTCTTGAACTGGGCTTTCAAACACTACTTATTACAACACAAAAATTGTCAAACCACTCCAGCAAGCTGAAAAATATTTCCTGAACAAATGTTTCTTATCAACTTGAAGGAAAATGGGAGGAAGGGTAATTGAAGAAACAAGAAATGCCACTCATGTGATAAGACATATCAAGTCTAGACAAGGAATGGGGGCTTAACTCTGCAAAAACACTAGGATAACTATTAAAGTTGTTTTCAAAGCTGCGTTTGTATTTCAGTCATGTTCTATTTGCCTTTTCTTTTTCTATCCCTGCCTCAAACTAGATGAAACCTTTGGGGAAAAATACCCCAACATTTTCCACATACATATTCTGCTCTGAGAAAAAATACAATCTGAATAAGAACAATCACTCTTCAAAATGCATAAAAAATAAGTATTTCCAGGTGACACATTTTTGTGTTTTTAATAGGGTTCTTAGTGGTATTTTTCTTCAAGAATCACTGGTTTGACATGTTGCTGATGCTTATTTCATAGAATCAAATTAAGCTGGCCATAACCATGCTGAGAAGTCATAGAAACCTCAGAAAGGAACATGTTCATAAGGATGAAGAGTAACTGCCTTAACTTTCTGACCTGCCAGATACAAAACAAGCAGTAACATAACCAGGAAAAACTATTTTACAGCTGAAACAAAACCAAACCAAAAACTAAAACAAAGCAAAATGGGAGTGGGGGTTGGGGGAACACAACCAAAACCCAGATCTCTACTGAAATATTGGAAATACAAATGAGTACAGGGGTTTTTTTGCATACTCTCATACAACCATACTGGGAGACTCCATGAAAAAATTAATCCACATTACAACAGAACACAATTTGTTTTATCTCCCAATGCAAATTCAATAACATCTTTTATCTAAATTTGAGTTAGGTAAGTCTCAATTTTTTCCTGATGACTCACATGCTTTTTAGTATATTGTCACTTTGAATTAAGGCAATTTTTTTTAATTCCCTTCACTAGCAAATAACCTATTTAAATTCCATCACAGAAAGGAAATTGAACTGAAAAATATTTCTAATACAGGCTCTTTTGGTAAACTATGTCTTAAGTTTCCTGCTGTTCTTTCTCTATAATTGAACAGCAACTAAGAAATATTATATGATTATAGACTTTACAGTAAAATACATAATCAGAAAATGCTGGTCAATGATACATTTAAAAATATCTTTAGACTCATGCTGGCAAAGTTCAAGCACACGATTTTTTAACAATACAAAAAAAAAAAAAGAAAATTTCATTTTAAATATTCAAATTTCTCAGGATCCAGTGACAACAAACGTTAGTGCAAGCACTGAATGATACAATGGCTAAGTCTGGAGGGGACCTCTAGAGTCCATCTGGACCAAAACCCCTCCTTATTTATCCCTTGTGCCCACTGATCTGTATGATCCACAAAACACATCAAACATATAAAAGTTTTGGTTACGGAACTCATGCTACATCTCTTTAGGTCTCCTTTCCAGCAGTTTGCTTTTTTTATTCTGGTAGGCATGGACTCATACTCTCTCTCCTATTCTGAACTGAAAGTAGCTTCCTAAATGATAGAGCACTCACTTTGAAGTTACTCTCTTACAAATTAGTCTACCATTAGTGGTCCCTTGTACTAAAATCCTACTTTATTTGCCACTTTCGTTTGTGACACTAATAGCAGAAAGCCAGCAAAAATGATATTAAATACTTAGGACTAGGACACTGACTATGTATTGAAACACAAAAGCAGATGTGATGGGTTTGTGACTGCACTAAAGTTTTTCTCCTTAAACATTTTGAGGCCTTGAAATAACTTCAGAAGTGCTTCAAATTTGTTTTCAGTATAACTAGCATTCAGATAAACCCATTCTTACCAAGTTAAACAGAGAATTCAATTCATTATAGACACCAGTTACCAATTCTTTAATCACTGCCTTCTCACCTTGTACTACAAGAACTTACCAGTACAACCTCAGTAAAATAATTATACTCCTCTGTGTGTTTACATTCTTAAATATGTGTAAAATTACTAAATACTTCTATTTGTCTATAGAGAACATATTCTGATTTGTGCTTTATTTTTGACTTCCACGAAGTTTATTAATTGAAGAATAGCCATAAAACCAGAAATTTATAAAACTAATTATAAAAAAACACTAAAACAATTGAATGCTAATAAACTATCTAGATAGACTAGGCTACTGAAAAGGGATGTTTTCAACCTTCAAACTAGTAAAAGTGACCATTAAAACTGCAACATTTGAAATCTACAACCTTCACAGGTTTTTTGCTAATTATTAACCTTCCTCCTTTATTAAGAGTTTAATTCTCCTTCAAAAAAAAAAAAAAAAAAGAACCAAAGCAATGTCCTCTACTTTTTTTGCCTTTTGTTGATCACTAGAAAACAGTCTTCAAATCCAGGATCATATTTAAAAGTTTACTATTTGCCAAGTTTCTATAAGCCAGCCTTTTTTAATTTATATAGAAAGAGAACAAGAGAAGAAGAGAGAAGCCATTCTTAAAAGCATGCATTTTCCTTGCTCTGCCCTAAGCACTTGTTTTCTCAGCATTAGCTTCCAGGAACTCATTTCTGTTTTCTCAGCTCTTTTCTGATGACAAGTCATGTTGTGATAAGTCATATCAGGCTGCATCAGTCATGCAGCAAATACACTGAAATGCTGAAAACCACTATCCCCTTAAAGCCATACTTACAGCAGTAAAGAATTTAAAAGGAGTTTCATAGAAGAAAATCACGCCTGCATGGTCCAGAAAAGAAAAACATACAGCGTTAATGTCCAATTTAATCTCTACATTAATTCTGGTTATTCACTGGAGCTGAGCATAATTCATTTCTGATTCTTGTCCAAGAACAAAATTTCAGTCTGCCCTTTTGGTTTTGTTTTGTTTTTCTAAAGCCATTGGATAATGAGGAGATGCCTCAAAACTGACCTGCTTAAGGTAAAAGCAATAGATTAGAGCAACAGATTTGTGCATACACAGAAGTAAACCTGAAAGATGCACAGTATCTCACATACTTTAAAATATTTCTTTCACTGTCTACAAAAATGAAAAAAAAATCAAGCATGCAATTAACATATAAGATATTTTTAAACTTGGAGAACAAAGACCAAAAATCAACAACCTTCATACTTCATTATGAGCAAGACAGCAATGATATGTGTGGTAGTTTTGGCTTTAGTTTTAGGTAGGCCTCGAATTAGTAGGCTCAGAGAATCCACGTAGATTAGGAGAGACAGATGTCTTCTGACTTAACCAAAGAAATGTTTCATTCCAGATGATGCAACTTGAGATACGAATGCAAGAGTACGAAGTGTTCTCTCAGTTCCATCATGTCTGCAGTGGAGGCAGGACACGCTGCTGCTGCTCTGCTCTCCTGGGCCCTGCTCCTGCTGCCGCTACATCATATTTTGTTTTAGTTTCAGGGAAGTAAAAACATTTCATTGTTATGCTCTCTCTTTTGCCTTACTGGGTCTCTTTTGCCTTACTGGGTGTCTTTTAGAGTATTTTATAAATCTAGAGTAATGAAATCTGTTCTCGGTGAGAGGTAGAAAATTGTTGTTTTATCTAACTTATGTAAGTGTATGCTATATTGTAGTTTTCTCTCAATTTTCTCTTTTCTATGTAAATACATATAATTAGTTTAAGTTTAAACCTAGTTTGAGTTTCCAGAAGGTTTTTTTCCCTTTCTCCCTTTTCTCGGCGGGTGGAGGGAGACTCTAACACTCTGTGTTGGGCAGTTGGCATTTTGCCAGCTCAAACTAAGACAATATATTAGAACAGTTTTAGAACAGTAGAGTCAGTAACATACACTCCTCCTGAAACAGATACTGCATATAACTTGGCACATATCTAGAAAGCAAGAAAGTAGAGGAATTTAGGGGGCTTGCACATCCAGAAGCCTTAGATGATGCAGAACTCGTCCCATGACAGGTGACATGATCACAGCTGCATGTTCTTTTGCCCCACTTTACTGGGTCCACTCTGACCCAGTAAAGTGGGGCAAAACTTCATCCAAAGGTCACTGCTTTGAAACTCCTGACAGAAATGATCCTGACAGAAGCTGCTCACTTTCTCTTCATTCAGAAAAACTCTTCACAGCCTGTTGAATTTTTTACTGGAATGCCAGGGGGCTTCTGAGATTGGTAACCAAAAAACCTGAGGTGTGTCACTACACTAGAAGAAGAACTGATAAGATTAGTGCATACATGTGCTACTTGCCCTAATACATGGGATACTCTTATTTTGGAATAAAATGCTGGAAAAAGCTCACCCAACCAACTATTAAAAATCAAAAAACCTCTAAAACTCACACCAAAAGCTTAAAAAGTACAGGTTTTGAACAGTACATTTGAATATATTTACTTCCAGCTCTTCACATCCTTTAGGTTTTTGCAACAATGGCACTACTGCAATGATAACAGCTGCAGATCTTGAAATGCTTGCCATTCACCCACCATGAAAGCAGTGCCAGGAATGACATTTGACACTGTGATTGCAGGTTGGAGATTTTAAGAAAACCAGACAAATGGGAATCACAAAACATGGTACTGCAATAGAAGTTTGTAAACTCAGGGAATCTGACATTACAACAATTCTAAAATCAAGCTGGAGTGTTGGAGATGACCTTGCTTTGTAAACAAGAGCTGGGTCAGCTTTGAGACAGAAGCTACTACTTTTACCAAGCTTCTGTAGTTTATAGTCCTGTGGTGGATAAATACTGGAGAAAAAAGAAAGAGTCAATAATGTCATCTGTCCACTAGGATTTCTGGCTCCACTAGAGAAGGCAGCAATTAACTGGGAGCTGGTGGGCCATAAATATCACTGCTAGCATCCAGTTCTTCCTGTGCTGCAGTAACATGTTCTCAGAGACAGATTCTAAAGCCAGGACCAAATACAGACTTCTACTCCTCAAGACAGATGGAGAAAAACCAGCTGTAAAAGGTAGTTATTCCATGATCTGTAGTATTTGTGTATTGTGCTGGGCACTCATACACCCTGCTGAGCAGTTTTCATAATCATTACAGGCCAAAATACTGTTGTGATCTGACAGTAAAAATATTATGAAAGACATTCATTCAATGACTGCTGAGGGAGAAGTTAGTCATCAGCAACTGTACAGCTTATTGCAACATCCTTTTCCTGGGCCTTGAGAAAGATAAACTTGTCTCAGCCAGAACTATCCCCAATATTGCTAAGATGATTAATCTAAAAAGTCATTCTTTGAAAGTCTTTTCCTTCCTATGGCATCATCTTTTCAAACATTACCTGCTTTGTTTTCCCTTCCTAACCCTCCACTATGTGCTCTTACTCATCCTTGCAGCAGGAATAGCAACAACAGCAAAATCCATGATCAAACCACAGAGTTAAATTTTCAAATGAGAACTTATGACCTTTCTCCAGTGATATCCTACAGAGGTCGGCTGGATGTATCTGCAGAAAACTATTATCTTCCTTCCATCTCCTCCTACAAAATATGCAAAAAGTAATAGCTGAACTAATCATATTGATTAATACCATTTTCCTGTGTTTCCAGTTAATACCCACCCATTGATTTTTGTCTTACTCTTATACCACAAACCACTGAGCATATTCTATGGTATCTAGTGCAGTATCATCCTGATATTTAACCGAGTAATATAAATCATTTTACATCACAAAGCACTTGTGGCAGCAACCTGTGAATATCTTTTCCTTCATCATCCAACTGCTAACTGAGTCTGTTCCACCTTCCAGCCTCAGGTATTTTCATAGAATCACAGAATATGCTGAGTTGGAAGGGACCCACAAGTATCACCAAGTCCAACTCTTAGCCCTGCACTGGACCATCCCCAAGAGTCACACCATGTGCTTGAGTGTATCATCCAAATGCTTCTTGAACTCTCTCAGGCTTGGTGCTGTTACCACTTGTCTGGGGAGCCTGTTCCAGTGCCCAACCACCTTGTGGGTGAACAACCTTTCTCTAATATCCAACCTAAACATCCCCTGACACAACTTCAGGCCATTAACTTGGGTTTTGTCACTGGTCACCATAGAAAAGACCTCAGTGTCTGTCCCTCCTCTTCCTCTCACAAGGAAGCTGTAGTCTGTGATGAGGCCTCTCTCCATGTTCATTGGCCTCTTTTGGATGCTGTCAAATAGAATAATATCTTTCTTATATTGTGGTGTCCAAAACTGCACACAACATTCATGGTGAGGCCGCACCAGTGCAGAGCAGAGTGGGACAATTCTCCATTGACTGGCTGGCAGTGCTTTGCCTGATGCCCCTCACGACACAGTTAGCCCTCCTGGCTGCCAGGGCACTGCTGACTCGTATTCAAATTGCTGTTTACCAGAACCACCAGGTCCCTTTCAGCAGCGCTTCTCTCCAGCATCTCCTACCCCAGTCTGTACGTACGTTCAGAATTGCCCCATTCCAACTGCAGAATCCAGCACTTTCCCTGGTTGAAATTCTTGTGTTTGGTGATGGCCCATCTGTCTAGTTGAAATCTCTCTGCAGGGCCTCCCTGCCTTTGAGGGAGACAACAGCTCCTCCCAGTTTTGTGCTATCTGCAAACTTGCTTAATATACCATCCAGTCCTACATCCAAGTCATTTATGAAGACGCTGAAGTGCACAGAGCCTCAGATGGAGCCCTGTAGAACTCCACTAGTGACAGGTCACCAGTTTGATGTCACCTCATTTACTATTCCCTCTGTGCTTGACCCTGAGCCAATTGCTCACCCACCACACAATGTGTTTATTTAGCTGTGGGCTGGACATTTTGTCCAGAAGGATGCTGGGTGAGAGAGCATAGAAAGCTTTACTGACATCCAAAAGGATTACATCAACCGGCTTCTCTTGATCAGTTGGGTGGGTTACCTTGTCGCAGGACTTTTCTCTTGTGAACCTGTGCGGGCTGTGACAAATTACTGTATTGCCTTTCAGGTGTTTCTTAATACCATCCAGAATAATCTTCTCCATAATTTTACCAGGCAGTGAAACTGACAGACCTGTAGCTTATGGGGTCCTTCTTCTTGCTCTTCTTGAAAACTGGGACATTCACCAGCTTCCAGTCAGCTGGGACCTCTCCATATTCCCATGACTGTTCAAAAACTGAGAAATGTTTTATGATTACACCAGCAGCTCTTTGAGGATTCTGTAATGAATCCCATTAGACCTCAAAGATCTGTAGCGATTCAGATGGACCAGCAGATCCCACATAATTTCACAGTCTACTGGGAGATGATCATTCTCACTGTTATGGTCCTCCAGCTCAGGGCACTGAGACCCCCTTGGTCCATCATCTATGTGGAAGACAGAGACAAAGAAAGCACTAAACACCTCTGCCTTGTCTCTATCCCTTTTTTGAGGTGATCATCCTCATTCTTTAACAGGTCAATGATATTTCTATACTGCCTATTGCCATTAATGTATTTAAAAGAACTCTTTTTATTGTTCCCCATACTTCTGGCCAGCTGCAACTACAGCTGAGCTTCGACCACACGAATTTGCTCCCTACAGCAGTAGGCAGACTCTGAACTTTTTTTGCCTTCCTTTGTTTGCCTTATCTCCAAGGCAAGATCCCTGCTCAGCCAAGCCGGCCTTCTGCCTTGGCTGCTTGACTTCCAACATTTGGGAATTGCCTGCTCCTGTGCCCTTAGGAGGTGGTGTTTGAAAAGTGACCAGCATTGTTGGAACCCAGCACCTGAAAAAATATTTTCACAGACCTTATTTGAAGGTCTTACTTGAAGGTCTTACTGCAACTTGAGGTCTGCTCTCCTCATGTGCAGAGCTGAGGTTTTGCTGGCAATTTTCCTCCTGTCAACAGAGATTTTAAACTTGATCACCTCATGGTCTCTGGCCAAGGTGACCACCAGTCTCCACTACTCTCATGAGACACATTCTGTTGACAAGCAGCAGATCAAGGGGAGCAGTTTTCTGAGTCGACTCTCTTAGGGCCTGTTCTTAAAATTGTCATCCAGGTTTTTAGAATCTTCTGGCCTGGGTTTTACCTGCTGTGTCATGCTCCCACAGTTAATTTCTGGCAAGGTGAAGTCATCTGTAAGGACAAGGGCAATTGTTTTGTAGATGACTCTTAGCTCCTCCAAGAATAACTTGGTAGCATCATTCTCCTGGCCAGGGGTTCTATAGCAGACACCCACAGTGACATCTGTATTATTTGTTTACCCCTTGAATCTCACGCAGAGACT
>JAJPCS010000153.1:470149-487063 GCA_021164005.1 Willisornis vidua nigrigula | reverse complement strand
CGTCCCCCCCCCCCCCCCCCCCCCCCCTCCCCAAGCTAGGTACATTCAGTCAGGTGTCAGTAGACTAGGTGTTGAGTAGATTGTCCCACGGTCAAAAAACTCAAAACTTTTCTGATTACACAGACCTTGGAGCCACTCATTGACCTGATGAATCTGCCTATTCCTATCAATATTATTACTTGTCACTGGAAGGATCAAAGAAATTACTGGCTGTGCTTCTGATCATTCTTATAATTGTCCTGGGGTCCTCTTTTGATTGTCCTCAGACTGCTCTTTATTACTATGCTGCTGCCAGTTTGAACAACCACTAGGATAGAGTAAATGTAGAGCCTTACTAGACTAGATAGCTTTCCAATAATGTCCCTTACCCAAGCCCCTGGGAGACAGTAGACTTCCCTGTGAATTGGGTCCAATCTGCATATCAGGCCCTCTGTCCCTCTTAGAGGGGAATCTCTTAAAACAACTACTCTTCATTTCCAGCTAACAGAGGAGGTCTTGATACAGGGTACAGGTGGTGTTGTTTTAGGAGGCCACACTACCCCAGACTTTTGCCCACCTCATTAGTTGTCTAAGCCTTCTAGTTCCATACCTGTTGCAGAAGGCATCAGCACTACTTGTCAAGTTTTGAGAAGGAGGAGAAACCTTCCTTATGGTATGTGCAGTGACCAGCTCCAAATCTTCATCTTTAACAGACTGTTGACTAACAGTCTGTTGACTAATTACCCCCACAGGATTCCAAGTCCACACGCAAAAAAACTCAGAAGCCTGGTGGCAAGCTCTGAAGCGAAATTAGACAGTTGTATACAGACCCTCTCACCTGCTGTTTTCCATTTTGCCTTTAGCTCCTGAACTAAAATATTTGACATCTAGAACTTAAAAAGGCCAAGTTCAATTCACTTTACTGTCGTTATACATACACCCAATGTCTGCAATACTTCAGTACTTCAGATCTGCTTGCCCACAAGGGCATACTGTAGCATCCACTTGCTCACAAGACAAACATATTCAGTGACTGAAAAATGGTGTACATATTCAACGTAAAATGTTCAACACAAAATACTTCTCAAGTGCAGGGACCCAGGGAGTCACAACATAAAGGCTGATAATTGCCCTTTCTTGTTTATTTCTGAAATTTATGCATTGTACTCTTTTGACTTCACTTTTAGCTGCAGGTTCTTCTCACCTCTACTGCTCCAGACATTTGTGCCTTACCATGCTGATGTTATGGGGCTTTAAAATCAGTCAATTATCAATCAAATTCACTTTGGGTCACAAAAAATAGTTTAAAAAGCCTTTCTTGTAAACAAGTGTGACATGATTGATTTCATATTACTTCTCTTTCCTCTCAGGTGTCAGTGTTTTCTTATAAAGACTCTGAATACAATATTGCTAAGGATGCTCACTTTAACAGCTTAATACTATCAAACCTATTAAAATAGTAGTTTTGTACTAATAACCACAATCCTCCATCTCTGGAGACTAAATTGCATTTTAGGCAAGTAGGAATAAGTCCTAAGAAAGACTCTTAGCTCCCAGGGTAAACACCATCACAATCCATGACAGTTCAGTGCTTCTGCAAGGAATCTTAAAATGTCCCTCTGAAGCTGCAACAAAGTGTTGAACCAAAACCTGCTCCTTATCTCAGGCAACCTAAAACTAAATGCCACCCTGGACTTGAAACCAGTGTCGCACTTAAGATGTCTAACTCACTGTGTATTAAAACGTTAAAGCATTGGTGGCATTTAAACCAATAATCCATTTATCATTGTATTGAATTGCAAGGAAGAAAATATTTATCAAAAAACTACAAAGTTTTCTATAACACTAATACTGTTGAAGGGATAGAGGGAAAAACCTTGAATCACACCAAAAAGAAATGAGCCAGGTATCAGCCCAGAACGCTGAGCCCACATCAGATTTGCTCTATTTAGCAACTCACCTAGCAGGCTTTCCATTAGATAGTAAAATGAAAGGACAGATCCTACAGCCTCTATGTAGCTTTAAAATAGAGAAAAAATATGACAAGAACTTGGACCATATCTTGGCTTCAGTATCTGGGTGTCCTATTAAAAAAATCACCTATTAAAGAAACTCCATTCTGTTGTACACTGCATTTAATCTCTGTATTGGGAGCAGGTGCCCAGGTGCTGGCAGGTGAGCTGCAGGGTGGCCTCCACAGAAACAGACCAGGTCTACTCTGTGCTAGCACAACGTGAACAGCCAGCTCCAGTGAATCCACCACAGGGCACAGCTGCGATCACAGAATCATCAATTGTTTGGGTTGAAAGAGACTTTTAAAGGTCAGGTCATTCAGCTCCCCTGCAATGATCAGACATATCTTCAGTTAGATCAGGTTGCTCAGAGCCTTGTCCAACCTGACATGTATCCAGGGATGGGGCATCTACCATTTCTGAAAAACCTGTTCCAGTGTTTAACTATCCTCATGGTAAGAAACTTCTTCCCTATAGCTAATCTAAATCTATCTTCTTTTAGTTTAAAACCCTTATAAAACCTTGCCCTATAACAGAATATTCTGAGGTGAAAGGGACTATAAGGATCATCAAGAAAAAAAACAGCAAAAGCATTTTAATTGCATTTTAGCATTTTAAGAATACAACCTAAATCACCCAGGCAACTTAATGGTCACTGGAGACAAACTTAGGCAGCACTTAATGACATAAATTAGGAAGACTAAATCTAATTAAGGGTCTTCTAAAGAACAGACTACAAGTAACTACCTTTACACAAAACTAGTTATCAAAACCAGAGAAACATAGTTTTTGAACCATCAAAGATGACTTCCAACCGAAACAAAAAACAAACCAAACAAAAAAAATACCAAACATTTTAATTCCTTTTTCCGAAAATTAGAATTTTAAAAAATACAGAACAGATTCACAGCTAATAAATTTATATTAATAAAGAAAAAGAAACTTTAGTCTCTCTTAGAAGAAACCAGGTAAAACCTATCACTGCTGTTAAAATTTCCTTGTCTTAGCATTGACTTTAGATTTTCCTTTGCTAGTAGGTTCTAGTCAACTAGACACAGATTTAGGAAACTGTGTCAAATACTGAAACACGTCCTTACTTAGATTTTACCTATAGGTTTAAAAGTTCACGTGTGTTAAACTGCAGCATTTTACTGCTGTAAGAAATAATTTCTGCTAAGAACCATAAGCTTTTTCATGTCTTCACTGGAATTAAGAATGAACTACCTTTGAATCCAGCTTCAAACTAATGACAAACTCATGTCTGAAACAGTCATGGCTATGGTACAGAATTAAGACCCTTCTGCATCTCCAGAGTTTATTACAGTAGAAGGGAATCCTAATTCCAACTAACCATCACAAAATCCTTTGTACCTTAATGGCAAATCAACATCTAAATAAGAAATAAAGCAGATTTCCTGGTGTACCCCTGTTCCACACACACACACTGCAGGAGAAGTGGCAGAACAGTGGCATTAGGAGTTCTGATAATGTATAGGAGGATGGCTCTAACAATTAATGAGGTCTATGAATTGAGTGCCTGGAACTGAAAGGAGCTCCTTGGACTACATCCAACCATGGACAATGATCACACAGTCAGGACTTTGTTCTGATGAATAAACTTCCAAATATATCTGCGTTCTGCAATATTCTATTAAGGAATTATCTGTTACAAGAAGAGAGCTGTTGAGGACAATACAATTCTTGGTCCCTGTGCTAGCCATTTAGCCCAACATCCAGATATTAATGAGAATTCTGGATTAATAAGATGCAGAGTGTTTTATAAGGAGTGTTATTCCTCGTCCTTAGTGCTACTCAGATTTCTTGTGTCTGTCTGTTTCGATAGGTGCTGGCATTTTTCTGCTCCATGTTCCTTGTCTGGCTGATCTTAGAAAATGGAACTTTATAGATTTAATCCTCTTCCCAACAGTCCTGCACAGGTTATTTGCATCATGTAATAGTCTTTACCACTATGGCATGAGGGATCTGGTCACTTTAGTTACACCTGATGCTGACTGTAACTTCATACAAATATTTCAGCCGTTCTTACATCTCTTCCAACTGTTAGGAGCTCTCTCCTTTCCCTAGAAGCCTTTTCTCCTTCTATTGCGCCTGCTCCCTCACACCTATTCATTTGACTTTGCCTGTATAAATTACTAACTTATAAAACAAAATACTTCAATACAAACTGATTAAAATACTGCCATTTTGACAAGGAGTTCAGAAAGTGCAACAAACTTTGTAAATTACAGTTTTATGTATTTAAGTTTCAGAAGAACATATTTTTCATCTTGATTGAAAACATAAGGAACTGGAGCTTTAAAACCCTTGAAATGAATGCCCCTTGAAGGACTGAAAGCAAGGTTTGTGATACTGACTACTCAATCACTAAGTGGCAAGAACAGTGTAAAGAAATGGTTCAGAAAGTAAAGATGAATTCGGTAGAAGGAGACAGGGGGGTGTTTTGGTTTGGGGTTTTTTTGTGGGGGTTTTTTGGGGTTTGGAGTTTCTGTAATTATAAGCATAAAGAAAGGGAGAAAGAAGCAGTGAGGAGCAATTAATGCAAAACAACTGGCTCTAGAGAAGAAAATGAGTATACGCTACATTAAAAAGACATCATCCTTATATACATACAAACACCAAGAGATCATTTTAATGGGTCTCTAAGAAAACATTGCTTCAACTAGGCTTAGCAATTGCTAACATCTAAATTATGTTTTAAATTAAAACATAAATTTCTTACTTTGTGATCAGGATTTCATATCATAGTGTAAGTTACAACTTAGGGTGAATAGGTTGGAATTATTGCATGTAACAACACTAAGAACAAAATCATAGTAAATAATACTTGAAATATAAAGATTGGCTGCCCTCTAATCTTTCTGGTTAAAGAATTATTCTAGTAAGAATAAAAAGGACAAAAAACCCAAACAAACCAACTGCAAAAATTTTTGTCCAAATTCTGGTAATGTTTCAAACAGGGTCAGACTCCTCAGAGAGGTATTTTATACCCAAATGCAGGACAAGAGTGCATATAGGACCCACATACATCTAAGTGAATCCTGAATCAATCACCATTGATGATATGGTTTGGGGCACACTGTTCCTACGTGCCCATAGACCACCAAAACACTCTTGGTTTTCTATATATTATCTTACTGACCTTCTGATAAACTATCAGAATTTAACTTACATATACCCTAATTTCCTTCAAGAAGTCTCCTGCAACTGAAGACCTGATACTTTACCCATGGAGAATACCAAAGCCACAGTACGGTTTGGAGCCAAAACTACAAATGTTTAGTTAGCCTAACTAATGACTGCAGAAAAGGCATGACACATTGGTTTACAAAGAATTACGAAAGATGAGTGCTATGTCGAAATTACTACGAACTGTAACAAGCCCTTGACAGAAGGGTGACGTAGGATGACACAGTACTGTTTCAATCCAGCTGTGATGACCTTCTGACACACTCACCTTTTGACAGAGTTTAACACATATGATCTTACATGGAATTTACATTTCTTGGACTGTTGATGCAGCAATTTCTTCTTTTTATTTTGAGCACAACTTGCATACACAATGACAGAGCGAGCCATAGAAAGGGAACAGACTCTGGCAAATTTAGTGCATTAAATGCTAACCTCCTGTATTATTTTTTTCAGCATGGTTGTGTGGCTTTGCTTCAAAAGCTTGAGTACAGTGGACAGTCCCTACAGACATGGCTGTTATGTAAGGCACCATGTAGAAATATGAAGCATTTGAACAGGACAAAACAATGTGTTATTCTGGTTTTTGTACAAGCTCTCTGTTCAGTGAAGGAGTAGGTTCTAAACAGTATCATTTAAAAAGCAGGCAGGGATGGTATAAAGCTACAGATCTTACATGTACCATTATGCTACCATTTATCTGGAAGACAGATCTGATGGATGCTGTAAAAGCAAACTTTCAAGCTCCTGGAAAGAAAAAAAATTGCAATAATTATCCATAAAAGCTCAGTGGAAAATTTTCTTCCACTGGTTCTATTAAAAACTTATTAGTGCTTCTGCAACTGCCAAAAATTGGCAATTAACATTACTACATAGAACACTGACACTTAATCTGGTTAGTGTTCTCAAGGAACCCTCTAATGCACTAATGCTATCTGTCTATCTATCTATCTTAGGCACTTACATGGCTTCTATTACTATAATATATAGGCATTTAATCTTCAGTGCACTTATTTTTACAACACCCTGGTGAGGTCATGAAATCTAGTGAAACCAAGTGCACAGATGTGGAGCTGAGTTTAGGCTATAATGTTACACAGAATTCCATTTACAAAATCCTTTGTCAGGAGGTATTTCCAGATGCACTATACTCATAATGAAACATACAAGTAGGTCAACCAAGGAAAAATTACTAAACTCAGAGTTTAATTTCCAATTTAAAATCTGATATTCAATTCAGATATTAAAATGATTTTCAAGAAAGCCCAAATTTAAATCCAGAATCAGGACTTAGTTTGGACATTTGCTACAGCAACAATCACCACTGCCCAATGAATTTAGAAGTAATTCTCATTCAGTCAATGAAACTGCAAAGACAGTCTTCCTAGCAGCTGAACAGACACACATGCAATGTGTGAAGGATATCAACAGTTGAGCAAGGCAGTTGAAAAATGTGCTGTGAACATGCCAGACTTCCAACACTGTCACAGTGATCATCGAGAGAGGTGACTAAAAGATCCAAAAGAAACCACATTTAAAAGAACCAAAGAGATAAGACAGACAGTGTACTTGTGCATGTATGTACATAAAGAACAGTCAACAGTGCACACATACCAAAACTGTTCCAAACTCTGTTTTGCTTAGAAATCCTAACCTAAAACCACAGAAGCTATAAAAAAAATCAACACAATATCAATATAATCTGTTTTTCAGTTTCAAATGCTGAATTAGGCATAATTTTAGCTAAATTTAACCCAGGAATTTGTCACCTCTAAATATAACAAAAACTTTAAAAAAACCCTCCCCTTCCCCATCTATCCAAGCTGTGAAGAGCCTTGCAACATGTGCAAAATGAAATACATTACTGACTTCTAGTTTATGCTGCAACACATTTCAGAACTGAAAAACATTTTGGAGCAGTAACTTAACAGTGTCTTCCCTAATGGCATATTATGCCAGAAGCTGTATTGCCTTTACAAAAAGAAATAAAATGTTGATAATATCCAGTGAAATAAATAAGGAGCTAACAGAGATAAAAAGATGAAAAGATTCATATCTTCATTTTTAGTGCCCTTTTATTACATAAAAAGCACACTACAAGAAAGCTAAATGTGCCATGGAAACAAAGTAGACTGTTTTACACAGTTCATCTATGGGAAGAATTTCCTTTTTGCAATATGCTCATGTTTTTTATAGATTTCAATTTACATTTTTAAAAAGCATCTACCCTAATTCCTTGATGGCTTTGCTTACTGAAAATTCCAGTAAAAAAAGTATAGCCAGTCTCTTTTTACAGTACATTTTATAATGAAGCACAAACATATTGTAATTTCTTTTTTCTTTTTTTTTTGCTTTTTTCTGAAAGATCAGTCATAAATAAGGAATAAAAGATTCTCTTTGGTCTTATAGTATGATTAAAACTGATTATTGATCAAGTTAACATGGTAAAACAAGTACACATTTCCTCAAGGGTATGTTAAATTTTTAATGAAAATAATTTAGATAATCTTTGAGCAATAAGATAAAACAGGACTGACATTTAAACAAGGAGATTAATACAGTTTAGACTGTAGAAGGAAAAGTAACATAATGGTATTACAAAATGTTCATTTAATAACACTATGCAAGTCAGATCATTCAAAATTAATGTTTACACTTACTTTATTCAATCATAAGTAAAAACATTTCCAGAGCCTAATTGGACTCCCCAGATCCTGATACACTTTCAAGATAACTAGTTGCTTATACCTGATACCTTTGTGATCAGTGAGCATTACATGAGCACTACAAGATCCTTCTGAGAACACAGAATAATGAAAACAGAATCAGTGAAACATAGAATGGTTTGGGTTGGAAGGGGCTTTAAACGTCACCTAGTTCCAACCCCCTGCCACACACTGGGGTATGTTCCACTATACCAGATAGTTCAAATAAAAGGCTGAAATTTCTTCCCCAAAATACAGTCAGTATCCAATGCTACTTGTTTCTACAGCACTTCAGTTGAAATCACTTAAGAAACGGACAAACTATTAGACTTCTTCATCATTCAGTTAACTCATTTCAGCCTAGCTGTGGATTCATTTTGCATAAACTATCTCAGAAATTACCATTATCACTGGCCTTATTTCAGTCAGGGATTTGTTTCTAGGTGTTGGTTTCAATACATATGTTTCAGTTTTTCTAGGCTACTTAAATTAATGCAAACTTTATGTGCCTTTAATGTCCTTTCTACTGAAGTCTAAAGTCTAAAAATTAGGCTAAAAAATAGGGTAAATGGGCCAAAACTGGTATTTTAGTTGGAGCCCCTGGCACATATACTCGTGGTTCAGTCTTGGACTGCACCGTATTTTCAACTTAAGACCCACCTGACGAAACAGGAAAGGCCAAGATGGCCTGAGATTGGACCAATATCTTCTCTTAAAAGAGCCCTGGATTATTGTGTTGGAAGATACAAAAGCAACAGAGACTTTAAAAAGCCCCAAAGGATGACAGGGGGAAGATCCAGTAGCCTATTCAAAAAATTAATTTCAAAAATACTGTGATCCTACCCCTGCCTCTGTCACCCAGCTTAGTGATAACACAGGAAGTCATTGCCACCAAAATTGTACCTACATTGCAACTGTGTATTTCTCATTTTTTGTCATGAAATTGTTATATCTGATTTGTCAAAGATAAACCTACTTCAGCTGAAGTAAGGAGATTCATAAAGTCCTTAATACACCTAAAAATGAGGTTTTTACCATTTCACATTTGGCACCCTCCATTCTTGTATCTGTGAACTGGAGATATTACCCTCTCCACTTACAAATATGTTACGAATATAAATTAATTAAACATTCATGAGACTTCCCTGCACTATAATGACACATCACAGAAAAGGTCAACAGGAAATTAATTCTTCCTTCAGAAAAGCTCTGAACATCATGATGTGTATAAGACATGGACTATCACACCAAATAATTATAATAACATAGTATCACATAGCTAATTACAGCGTAAGCATGAACTATCACAAAATATACTGAGGCAGAGTCTTACACGAAAAACTATAGGAATGAAAGTGACAACTCCATCAAAAGCAACTAAGAAACTATTTTAAGAATACATACCCTAAGTTTACGTTGCATCTTGTGGGTTAAAAGCAAACCAAAACAGGGGAAAAGACCAAGTCCATCATTTGGCACCATGCTGATAGTTGAGACATGGATCATTTTAAGACCTCTGGTACACAAAGAAACAAGAGAATTGACACTCATGATATGAAGGATCTGAAAGACTGTTGTAACTTTCATGAGGGTTTCACCTACTTAGAGATGAAAGTGGGAGAGAGTCCAGGATCCTGGGAGCCTTTTCATCCATCACTCTGAAGAAAAGGGAACTTAGTACATGGCTTCTGTTCAAAACTCTCAAACTTAACATTTTCTTCCCAAAGCCCTCTCACACACACCTCTGGACACAGTTTTATCACTGTATTAGTTTTTCATACTCAGTTATCCATCCCACTGTGACAACCTTTCCTTATGCAAAGGTCAATTGTACATGCAAGTTAGGTGCAACACAGCATTTAAACCCCAGTTTGTCCTCAACCTTCTTTCATTTGAGATATGCATCTCTCCACCAAGTTAGCTCTTCTGGGGAGGAGGAGAAAAAGAATCACTTGTTATAGCAGCTCAGAGGGAACATTTACAACCCCTGGTCCTGTCAGATAGACTTCTGTGATCAAAAATCTTTACTCTAGCAAAGGCTAGACTCCTTTGTTAGAGTACAGAAAGGATGTGAGGGGCAGAGCTGGGGAGAGGGAAGCTTTCAAGCATGAAGATGGCAAGCATGATCAAAACCATGACATTTTTCCATGCTTTTTGCCCAGAAGTAGATCAGCTACTTAGTCAAAAAGAAAGAGTTTTTTTATAAAAATAATACCAACATGATGTAGAACTCAGCACTGAAAAATTCTGCTGAACTACATAACTTTAGAAAATAACTGATGGTGATACTGTATACTGGAAAGCGCCTGGTAATCTACTGATGTGTTATACTTTAACATTATGTTTGTCTGCAAAGCAAAATTAAATTAACAAACCAAATAAACTCTTCAAAATGGCATTTTATGCATTTTGTAAGTGTACACAGCCATTTTGGATGGCTTTGACATGAATATACAGCATGCTATAGCAAATTGGTCATTCAGATATTTACTTCACAGATAAAGTAGGTTTGTACCACCATGCAAAGACAAAAGCTTATTTTCACTCCCTCAAAGAAGAGCATCACTTAAATTGCTCTCTTCAGCTACTATTACTCTTCAGCTACTATTACTCTTACTTTTAATTGAGTATGCTGATATAACATTTCCCAGAGCCTGAAAAACCTTACCAGAAGTCTGCTGACTGGAGGGGGGGGGGGTTAGGGGGAGAGGGGAGGGAATTGCTAGAGAGGAGACTCCAGTTCTCTGGCCACGGTTTCACAACAGATGAAACATAACCCTTAGGGAAGACAGAAAACATTGAGAAAGTCCAGTGCCCAGCTGGCAGAATTGAGGTTTTACCACAAGAGAACGCAGGATAGGACACCTAATGATAGTTAATTAGAAGCATTATTTTGTCTTAGAAGAAGGACGGAATTTAAGTAATGTAAAAACATTTGTTTATTCTAAGATGTAATAAGAGAGGTGAAGAGAAAAAGGTATTTTGAAATCTGCTTAAGGAAAATAATCGTGTTATGAGAAAACAGTCAGAGAAAATGCAGAACTACATTATATGTTTTCTTAATCATGCACAATGCAAGAATAATATCATGTTCAAATATCCAAACAACAAAATATTAACAAGAGAATCCCACAAGAAATAGAAATATGCATAAGTCTGTAAATAACAATAGGTGTCTACTAAGGTGTGAAAGTCAAAGTTGACATATTCCTTCATGAAAATAAGAGTGGCAATTTAAGGTGACTTAAGAGGAAGCTTTAAGAGGAGGTGGGAAAAGCAAAATTAAGAATAGCAAGGACAAAGAATAGCAAGGATAAATTTCAGTGAAAATCTTTCAGAAGTTGCATTCCTGACATTTCAGATTTCCTTGCCAGACCACACAGACATGACTCAGACTCTGAAGATCAATATCAGTTTCCTTCACTTTGTGTCTTGCCTTTTTCAGCTTATCTCTTTTCAGGCTCAACTTCTGTAATATAAATTATTGTAGCAATAATTTAACGCTAGAGTTTTGTAACCATTGTTACATAAAAATGCTTGGTAACTATTAGTCTTTGAACTTAGCACATCAACTAAACCTGCAGAATTTACATTATTGTCCAGTACTCATTTGGCATTGGCACTTCGCATTTCCAAAAATGCCTTTTAACACCTGCAACATTGGTATTGCTAATGGTAATACACAAGTATTCCTGAATGTGAAAGCAGGCACATTCTTCTAACCTAGTCATTCCCTCAGTAAAAATTATATACTTGCATACCATTTCAGATTCTATAAAAAGAGCAATCAGAAAAATTACCCTGGCATATAATGACATAAGATTAACATGACTGGAGTAAAAAAAAAAAATAAATTTAGAAAACCCAAACATAAAGAGGCCTTATGTTTGAAAAATTTAGATGTTGTCAGAATATAAGGGACTAACAAGGTTAATTAAGATGCTCATGAACAGCTGTAAAGAGTATAGAAAGTATAAAAAGAGACGCGTGCCCTTTCCCCAATACCAGCCTCGTCTTCTTCAAGCAGGACTTGAGGTTCTTCATGGCTCACCCATGGTCAGGGGGAAGCCCCCCTGCCCAGTATGTGGACGTGCACTGCAGACAAGCACTAGACTTCACTTCAATCCACTACTACTACCCTAGACTGGTACACGAGTCTTACTAATTCATAACACTACTAATCATAACTAAAAGTTACATCCAAACTAATGATTGTCTACTTTCGTGCCACCCCTAGAATCTCCCTTAGGTCTCCCCCTCTGGAATTTGAGTCAGTGGTCTCCAGACCCCTTACTTCATCTGTCATCATCATCTTCATGCCACTTTATCTTATTGGAGCATCTCCAAGGGTTTTGGGCCTTTTTTCTTGTTTTGACTAAAATGGTGGCTTATTATTACAGTTCTGATACATGAGCTTCAAGCAAGATGTTATCTGACTCTTGAGACAGAAAATCCAGGAATGTAGCACAGGGGTTAGAAGCTGCTAGTTACTAACTCAAACGTAAGAAATTACATAGCTATATAAAAATCTACAAATATATCAGATTCTAAGGCAACAACATAATTGGTCTTGGTCCATCTATCCAGCCTGTCTAGATCCTTCTGCAGTCTTCCTACCGCAGTCTTCCTACCCTACAGAAGATCAACAACTTCCTGTTGTCTGCAAATTGACTATGTGAGCACTTGATCTCCTTGTGCAAGACATCAATGAAGATATTAAACAACACTGGCTGTTAGTAAACACTGAGCCCCGGAGAACACCTCGTAACCAGCTGCCAGTAACTCCATTCACCACCATTCTCTGGGCCCAACCATCCAGACAGTATTTTATCCAGGAAAGAGTATGCTCACTGCATTCCTGGAGAAGCCTGTTTCTCTAGGAGGATGCTGTGGGTGACAGTGTCAAAGGCTTTACTAAAGCTGGGTAAACAAGATACACATCCTCTCCCTCATCTCCTAAGCAGTCACTGAGCAAGCAGTTACTTGATCAAAGAAGGAGAAGCTGAAGAATGGAGATGCTCCCTCACCTGGAGAAAAGGAAGCTCAGGGGGTACTTTATCACTCTCGAGAACCACATGAAAGGAGGCTGTAACATGGAGGGGCTTGGCCTCTTCTCCCAGGCAACCAGCAACAGGATAAGAGGACATTGCCTCAACCAGCAGCAGACAAGGTTTAGGTCAGACATCAGAATTTCTCCATGGAAAGGGTTTTTAAGCACTGGAATGGACTGCACAGGGAGGTGGTGGAGTCACCATCCCTGGAAACAACTGAATGTGGCACTTAGTGCCATGGCCTAGTCAAGAAGGTGGTGATGGATCAAAGGTTGGACTCGATGATCCTGGAGGATTTTTCCAACTTGAATGATTCTGGAATTCTGTACGTTGTTTTATTTTACTATTTTATATTGTGCCTGTGATTGACTAATACCTGTGAAACATAAAAACTCACAAATAATTTATATTCTAAGCTAGACATGTTTATAGCAGACTATCAAATTATGGAAAAAACCCCAAAACAATTAGGTACATTTAACATTCTGTTGAAGGAATAAAATTAGATCCTGTTTTTTAAGATGATGCATCTAAATAAACTGATAGAACTAAATTATTATTTTTTTTAATTCATAATAAACTTGAAGTAGATATTCATGATATTGGCCAAGTGTTCACCTCCTATAAATAGTACATAGCAGTTATTCATTAAACTACAGTCAATTTTTATTACTGGGACACTACATGTCATACTTACAGTCTAGCAATAAACACTCAGAAAAGATTCATTACTGAATAGAAGGTTTTAAACTACGTTTAAGAACTTTTAAAATTTAGAAAATACATTTAGAGATTTTTTAAAGGACTTTTCCATCAGTTACCTTATACTAAATATAAAATTTTTATATCTGTCTAGCTTTAATCAATCTCAGACTACAATATTTCAGTATGCAATGAACTTAAGGCTCAGATAAAAGAACTGGAACATCATCATTGCAGTTCATTCACATTACTGTCTGCACAACTCCTGGGGTTCTCATTTCTCTTGAATGAGAATATATATCTATAAATATGTGAATCCAAGACATCAACTTCACACATAAACACACAGATCAAATCTCAAAAATTACTAGCCCTGCTTATGCACAACAGGACAGTTAATGAAAGATGGCACAGCTCTATCAGAGTCAAAGCTGCATCACATCAGCAAAGGTTCTGCTTGCTAAGATTTAAAGACATCTAATCAAAATAATTAACTAAAGTACCTCCACATCACTTAAGGTGCTTACTATTCAACCATTCATTTTCTATGATTTTTTCTAATATACAGAATCAAATAACCACCAACTGAAAAACAAGCACATGCAAACCAATTGTCAACAGGAAACAACAAACAATAATAATCATAACCTCTTCATTCTTTTGCTTGAATATAAACATCTCAGACTGAACAAATTCCAGTTTTCTGTAAGTCTTACAGGTTCACCTTACCATCTGTACTTTGATTTCAAGAAACAAAAACTTACTTCAGCAGAGGTACACTCACTTGTAGTGTTTCCCAGTCTTAATAAATTATGCAAACTGCCAAACACTGTGTCCATACACAGAGTATTTCTTTATCCAAATGTCACAGCTTTACTGAACCTTGACACATGCCATAGTATTACCTATAAGCTATGAAAGTCAAATAAGTCCATACTGTACCACTCTAGTTATCATAGATATCTGGACTCCATAGCAGTACTAGAGACCACCTGCTGTCATGAGTTTACCATATTCAAAGGGTCTCTGCAATCACCAGTAAAAACACATAGAGAATAAAGCACACTCTAGTTGGTAACTGAAAATCATTTATCTAAGAGAATATTTCAATAGTTATTTTGAGAAAATATGAAGCACATTTTAAAAAACAATGTTAACTTCATCTACCATGGATGGCTTTTACTTGTAATAACAACCAGATAACAGGAATGCAAATAACACAGCTTTCAGTTGCTATGTATACCACATTAGAAACTGAGATAAAAAAAAAGGAATACTAATAATATTTCCAGAGCCTATACATGAGAATTTCCTATTAGCACTTGGAAGATACATTAAGAGGACAACTGAGACTCTAATATGAATGTCAGAGTCACTTGAAATTTTTAAGATGAAACTTGAAACTCTGATGTTGACTTTTATGAGTCAACATTCATAAATGGGGAGACAAGCACTCTCACAGTTAAGAACTCAGATGACACTTGATAGCTACTAGCAGCAGAGTAGATAAAGATGCAAAAGCACCACAAACTCTTATGAGGGAAAAGAGAAAAAGGACTAAGAAAAGAAAACAAAGAACCTCAGAGAAATGAAGGGATTAGTATGAGATTAGCAAATGAGAAACAAATGTGAAAATTGAGCAGAAGGGCAAAATTAATCTGAATTGTTCACAGAGTTAATTTGAATAATTACATTGGGTTTGCTTGGACAATTTCATTTGAAGGTGGGGAAAAGAATATATCAAAGTTTCATGTAGTGATGTTATGGAAAAAGTAGCATTGCTGTGAGAGCAGAAGAGGCTGCAGCTCTCCTTTCCCATTGTCATTGCCTAATGTCACATACAGGCTCCAGTGGCTGTGCTAGGAAACACCAGCTCCAAACCTTTGTTATATTCATATGGCAGCTATACTGCAAATCCATGTTTTATTATTCTGTCTGAAAGTTAGTAAAATCCAGATGTAGGTCACAGGCAGTGAAAAGTCCATAACCATTTATTACCGCTACTTTAATGAAAAAGTAGAGAATATGCTTTTTCAGCTAATTTAAAAAATTCAGATAAATAAGTATATTTTGAGGGAAGTTAACATTTGCGACATAGCATTTTTACTGAATATATACATGATTTTTTTGAATTTGAGTCTGAAATATGATGTGCAGGTTCAGGGTCTCCGGGACAAGACAGATATGAACAACTGGAGCTGGTCCAGGAAAGAGGATGGAAGAAGACTAAGGGGTTGGAGCATCTATTATAGACTTCAGTAGAAGGAATGAGACAACAGACAGCCCAATTAGAAATACAGGAAATTCTAGTTAAACACAAGACAAAACATTTTCACTCTAAGTATGATTAAACACTGAAATAGATATTCAAAAAAAGGCTATGGAGTCACCATCCTTGAAGGTATTCAAGACAGTGATCCCAAGCAACCTGCTCTAGTTGACTCTTGAAAGTGTTGGACAATTTTCAGGGGTTCTTTTGAACCACAACCAGTCTGTGATTCTATATGAAAAAAAAATATATCTTGTCCAATTATTTGTGCAAAAATTACTGAACTTTAAGTAGTTAATTTAGCTGAAAATCTTATAGACAAAGGATACAAAGAATTACACTTTTTTTAGTACACTACTGTAAAGAAAAAGCATACTGATTTTGATTTTTCACATCTTCATATATCATTTTATGCAGAAAGGACACAATTACATGGCTATAAACCAATAAACTGTAATGGAGAAGAAAGCCTAATTTCTTCGCCTTTCCTGTTTTCAGCTTGTTAGTTTTTAGAATCTGCATCCTTCAGGCCACATACGGTGCCTGCTTTAACACAGTGACATGTCCTGTAAAATATGAAATGTTATTAGATAACAACATTTTGAATATTTTAAATATTTTTCTCATTTTCTGCAATTGAACGACAAGCTCAAATTTAGTTTTTGGTATCCCATTAAGTCTAGAGCCCTCTGCATCTGGTCTCACTTTAAATACATAATAAACTTCTTATACTACTTTTCTAAGTATTAAATTATCTTCTCCTACTTACAAGGTAAATTATTATAGTGCAAGTAAAGATGTCATACTCTGCTTCTATACTGAAGGTTTTCACTCAACAAAGTGTAAGCACACAAAAGATAAAAAGAACATAATACCATTATGGATGAAGAACAAAAGTAATGACATGGATTTAAAAGAAAAAGAAAGAAAGAAAAGAAAGAAAGAAAGAAAGAAAGAAAGAAAGAAAGAAAGAAAGAAAGAAAGAAAGA
>JAJPCS010000153.1:230509-460149 GCA_021164005.1 Willisornis vidua nigrigula | reverse complement strand
GCAGCCCGCCGTGCGCCGCGCCTGCGCCTCGCCCCGCCTGCGCTGCCGCCCGCGCCCGCCCGGCACCGGCACCGGCTTCGGGCTGCGAGAGGGGCCGGGGGAGGAGCGCCCACCGCCCGCGCTCCGGAGGGGCGGGGGAGGCAGCAAGGCGCCTTCTCCGGAAGAGATGCTCTGCCACCTCCTCCGCGCCCAAAGGCCCGCGGGGGCGAGTGCGCTGCGCTTGTCTCCCGGAGTGTCCACGGTGCTGTATCGCCCCGGAGCCTCCGCGCCACCGTGGTCCTTGGGAGCAGGGACGAGTCGCACCAGCTCTGCTGGAGAAGAATATTTACCCGCCAAAACAGTCCCTCAGAAAGGAAACACTTTTCCTGACTGGTTCATTGAACAATTCCTTTTGAAGCGGACATCAGTGCCGGTTTCTGGTAATAAAGTAATGATTGGGTGGTGGCACTCACATCCCCCTGTACTGTGGCAAAGTGACAGCTTTGGCTCGTCTGGAGTGTGCATTGCTCGGTTTGGACTTTACTGCTGTAAGGAAGGAGGAGGAAGGAAAATGTTCTGTAAATGTCACCGAATTGGTAAAAGGCACGTCTCTCCTGGCCTCTCTATATTTCCCTGCAAAACACAGGGATCAGTGGACCCTATGCTAGTTGGGAACCAAAGGTTGTGTATCTCATCAAATAGAAATAAAAATGCACACGATCCACAATAGGTTTCATGAATGTGCTATTGAGATCTTTCTGTTGAAGAGGTCAGTGCATCTTTAGACCACTCACTTCCCCCAGTGCTATTCACTGAGTGATCTATCTGTGGGCCAAAGTGAAGAGGCTGCAGGATATCACTCACCTCTGGTGGTTTTTCATCTTACTGCAGAGAGGGTAAAAGATGTTGATTTAGGTATTTCTACTTCCCACTAGCTATAAACACCAAGAAGAAGGCATGCAGCCAAGCTCTGCTTTGAGGATTGCCCTACATGGCTGCAACTGACTTTGATGTTTTAAGTGTTTCTGAGACTTTTGGCAACCTGAGATGTTTCAACCTAGCTAAAGCAGCATGGGTAAAGAAGCTTGGCCAGACTGTTGTGTCTGCATGTGATAAAAATCTCACTTGGTGACGAACAGTATGTATCTGGGAAGATTGTGGGACTGGGATATGAAAAGGACAGGGCCTGACAGCACCTGTTGCTGTCTCGGATTAACTGTAATTATCTTTCCACATTTTGCCACTATAAAATCTGTGGTGTTGGGCTGAAATAATTTGTTAGTGGGCCTGTAGTGTAATTTTTTCCCTAGGTGTTTTAAGACCTTTAAATGAGGCCATGTTCAAGAAAAACGCTTGTCTTTCCTCTAGATTTTCCTCAAGTCAAATGGAAGATTTCATCTCACTGAAGTAAAAGTTCTTCCAACACTGACTTTTAAAAGCACTTCTTTTAGTTATTTTTACTTAACTGTTTTTATATGAGCAGCAACATCATATGATTTTTGAAGCTAGTTAAGCAATACAGTCAGAATTTCCAAACATCAGTCACCACTAAATTAGAAAGAAAGCAACCCACAAGCTGTTGAATAAGTCTTAAATAGTATGTTTTTATATTACTCCTCAAGGGCATTGTATGAACAGAAAACCCAAAACATTTACGGAAAGTTATCAGTGAAATTCACTAAGTAGAAACCTGCATATATCCAGTTTATAATTAGAGAAAAAAGCTTTTTTTTCTGACAAAAGTTAACATTACTGTATGTACAGTATACTGTACATGCTTACATGTAACAAGACTTACACAAGTAAGGAATGGTTCTACCATATTACTGTAGAAATAATCAACATTGTCACAAAATTGCTACCACATTTTCTACAGACCCTGTAAATTTTTCCAGTATAGTTGAACATTCATTATTAGACATAATTTTCCTACCCAATTCCTTACATTTTATATATTGTCTGAGTATAAAGTGGAGCCATGTCTCATTCACTGCTAAATATTTTTACTTTAAGAAAGAAGAATTGATTCCTGGTCTATCTCATCAATTATGACAAGACTTTACCCATAATCCTGTGGTTACACAATTTCCTTAATCCTGTGACCACCTTTGGAGACTTCTCAAACTTTTGAAGATGTAAATTGTGTCCATTTTACCAATCCCTCTACTTTTCCAGTGACTCTTGTAAGATTTGTGCTGTATTTTTTATATATATATATATAATGCCTTATATTTTTTTTCATCCAAGTATCTATTGCTTAGCTCTGAAAAAAAAACCAAAAAAAAAACAAACAAAAAAAACCAAAAAAACTGACTGCATTTCTAAATCCTGAATAAAGTTCATTGTCCTCTTGGTCTTTAAAGCAATTTTATGCCTTTAGAAAACATTTTATATCTTGCCAAACCATGTCTTGGTTAACTAGTAGGTAGTTTCCCATATCAAAGTTTCTGTCTCTTAATAAAGTGCTATTTATCTGTGTGCTATCAGGTTATTCTTTCTGTAGTCTTTCTCTTTATACATCCACCCAACCCAAACTGGCTAATGAGTTAAAAAAGGAGGAACTCCTTACTGGAAGTCTGACCTCTGTAGGCCATTAAGGAGTTGCAGAGGGTGCAAAGCAGTCTCTCCAGAAATCCTGAGGGAAAAAGTTATTTTGAAAGTAAAAGCTTAAGACACTCACAGTGCAGTTCACTGATTTTCAGCTAACATTCGAAATCCGGAAACATTTAATCCAGAAAAAAGAACCCAGCAAAAACAAAACACACATTAAATGAATACTTTGTGAAGGGCTGTGGCACTCAACCATACCAGGACCAGTGGTGCTTTCATTAAATGCACAAGTTAACTACGGTTTGGTCTGATCAGTTACTGGGAAGGACATCTCTCAGAAAAATCTCTCACAATGCCACAAAGTTTTGTTTTGGTGATTTTGTAGATGGCACTTTTCCTTTTGAAAAAATCCTATACCTCAGCCAAGTGTTAACAAATAAAATGCACTGCACACACACAGAGTACTCATTTTATCATGCTGTTTTATTTATGCTCTTTATTTTATGTATGGAGTCACAAAGAGAGTTGAAAACTATGCAGGAAATCATGAGTAATCATAAAATGTACCTGAATCACAGAAATATTTTTCCCCAGAAATCAGCCAGACCTGTAATATCAGACACTTTTAAATTTAGTCACTTGTCTCTTATTAAAATAAAAAAAAGACTTAAAATAATGCAAGAAAGCCTTAGTTGGTTGCCTGCTTGGGAGGCACTGTTTAGTACCACAAAACCTTCACACTAATTCTTGTATGAGAATAATAAACAAATGAGCACTTTGCAAATTGTACATGTAGAACTACAACCCACTTCCCTCATGTTGTTAGTATTTTAAATAGATTAATCAAAAATAGTTTGCTGTTGTCTGTAAAAAGTATTTTGTTTGGAGTTTGGACTATTAATCAAAGGCAAAATTGCAAAAAAAAGTCTTTCGGGTCAAACAGAACATTTTTAATCTGAATTTTCTGATTTATTTTAAAAATTTTCAAACTTTCTAAAAAAATCAAGGAATCTACAAAAAAAAAAAAAAAGATACCCCAGCCAGACTCCTAATTTTGTGAATGATAAAATAAAACCTTTCTTTATTTTCTATCTCTCTTTAAAATTTGTCCACACACAAATTCTATGTACAAGTTAAGGAAACACTGAAACAATAAACCTGTCTTTTTCTTGCCAACGTAATTGCTGAAGAAAGCTTTGATCAATTGCCACAGGCTTGCATATTGGATGCATGCTAATTAAAATATTCATTAATATCTTCAATCTTTTAATAAAATGAACACACACCTTAAACTGTCTTATTCTCCTTTATAAGTAAAAGTAGAACAGAGTTTTATGAAATTCAAATCTATTTTCCCTCCATGTTGTTTGTAATGTGATTAATGAGGATGTCAATAAAAGTTACTTATGTGTCAAATCCTTTGTTGAATGATGTTGTGGAAAGAAATAATTGTTATTTTGTCCTAACTTAAAAATATATATGCAAGAATTTCTTTATTAAATATGAACAAATTGTATCCCATGCAGCACTTATGTTCAGTTCCTTCAATCTGTTCAGGATGGAGTGTCACATTTGTTAGCAGAGTTCACAGAATAATCTATATCATGTCTCTTAAGTGGAATGCCAACTCACAAGATTTACTACAACTGCCTGTGGAAATAAGTGCTGGAAGATAAACATTTTGAAACTATGTCCTCTTTGAACCATTTGTTCTATGAGGTTTCCTTAGTGAGTTGTGAACAACCATAGCATATGAGCCCATTCTGTATCTCGGATATTCTCCAGGCACTAATTTCCAGTGGGCTTTCTTTTCCTGTAAAATTTTAACTCGGGATATTTCTCAAAAGTTGTCTAAAGCTCTGAGAAGTGTATAAGAAAAAGAATTTAAACTATTTATTTTTACCAAGCTAGATCTTCAGTAACTAGACAAAGAAATGTAGCATCTTACTAAAAAATATGAGCATTAGTTATGCCTGTGACTTGTTTTAATTCAACAAGGATACAGTTTTCAGTGTAAAAGAGTACTGCCTATGGATTTAGTAAGACAGGATAATAAAACCAAATTAATTTGGAATACAAGTACCTAGAAGAGATGTGATATTTGTCGATGTTATGTGAACTTTGTCTATCCATATTATACAATTACTTCTTGTGTAAGTCATTCTCTGTAGAATGCTTTGGCTCAAGAAAGATTCACTGAATAAGTAAGAAAAAAATGGCTATTAACTTAATGTGGGAGAATAAGAAAACTGAACTATACGCATACACAGCTTTGAAGATGAAAAAATGTATTTGTTCTCATGATAAGTACTCAGTTCAGTGTCCACTACTTTCATAGAGAGATGTAACAGAAATGGCTGTCTTAAAGCAAATTAATAGAATATTACAGGAAAAAAGGTAGGAAATGAGTCAGGGAAGGAAAACCACTATTATATCATGCCTATTGCATCTCTCTTGCAAATATCTATCAAAATGCTTTTAAAGCAGAGGAATAGAGGAATAGAGGGAGATGAATGGTTTTTTCTCTGTTGAATACATTCTGCATAATTGCTTGCAGAGAATTAAAGTTTTGTTTCGTCTTCAAAATGTAGAAGTATGGTGGTAAACAAGGTGGTAAAACTGAAAGTAGATTGCTAGCTGAATAAATTTCTGCAGCAATGGTAAAGCAATGGTTTATTTAGCCAGTTTTTATGCTTGTTTTTCAAATTTAATTATTGGAAGCTATATACTTAATTTAATTTTACCAAGATTACTCTTTTGTTAACTGTCAGCTAACAAAATGATGATTTTTTTTCCCCTAAGGAGCTGTTGGTTTGTGTCAGATGCAAAGTATTTCCTGTGGATACATATCCCTTTGCCACTGGTGTTCATTTCAGTAGTACATTACTACAAAAACCTGGAGCACAGAAGAAAAACACTGTCTGGATTAATTCCTAAAGTACCTCCATAAGAATAGCCTGAGTAAGAGAAATGCCAGATTAAATGAGTAACCCAAACATGAAAAAGGACTAGAGTAACAAGAATCCAAAGATTAAAAAAAATGCAATTTAACTTGCAGACATATGCACTGGATTTATAGAGCCTTCACCTCAAAGCCCACTCCAGCTAGTGCAATTAAAAAACTATTTTTAGTGTGTCATACACCATAAAGCAAAGGTTAACATTCACACATTCAAGGCTTTCATTTTAGATTGATGAATTATCTATTGACAGACAATGAATCTCTTCCACTTTGTCCTCTTTTCCCCATATTCAAATTATGTTAAAAGCCACAGTGCAAAGAGAAAGAAGCCAGAAACATAAATAGGAAGGATCTATTACTCAGTGATAAATAAGACTGGATTGTGCAGGTGCCAGGTAGTCTCTTCAGGCGTTGGCTGTCCTTCAAGTGAAGGCATGAGAAACACTGGTTCTGTCCATGCCTCACTGAACTGGACTTGCAGCGTTACAGACCCAAGTACCCAGGGGCACCAGTGAGAAACTTCCAAATTATAGTAAAACATTCCCATATTCCACTCCTAAATTCAGATAATTATAATTTTTAATCTGTGATCTTTCCAATATGCTAATGCCATCTGTTATTATTTTGGGCATTAATGCTTTTCCTCTATGACTTTTTAAAATGTATTTTAAACAATATTTTTTATGAAACAATCTCCTTGCCAATTCCCCCAATCAATTTATCTGAAATAAGTTATATCATTTCTTCTTAGGACCTATGGCCTATCTTCAAAATGTCAGTTGCACCATGAAGGACACCAATATTTGCATTCTATCTAATATTTTTCTGAGAAGTGATGCCACATATTTTCAAAGAAGTAATGTTTTCACTGGATATTCAAATGTCTTATCCACCAGTTATTCAAACAAAGTGGCTATTCTTGTTTACCTCAACTTTGAATTCATTCTGGAGAATTTGCAATTCTTTACAGCTGTGCTGGGAACTTGCAACTCCCCTTCTCCCAAGGTAAGAACTATTGCCAACAGAAATCTCCAGACTCAAGTGTGTGCTATTTGCTTCCTTGATAATCACTACTAGTCCATTACTAGATAGCGTTTCAGAAAAAGGAGCTCTGGATTATAATCTCATTTGAGATTATAACCTCTTTTGTGCAAAAAAACCAACACAGTGAAAACACAGGAAAACCAACACATGAATAACTTTTTTCATGTATTTGAATACCTATTTTCTTTCAAGAAAATGGAATATTTTCTGATCTTTATAGCAAGCATCAGGAAAAAGTCAAAGCACTCAGATCACAACAAAACACAGTTCTATCTTGCTTTTTTTGTTTTTTTTGGTTTTTTTGTTTGTTTTTTGTTTTTTTTTTTTTACAGGATGTAACATTGCAAAATTTAGGAAAATAAGCTAGATCAGACTGATTTTTTCCATTCAAGTATAGACTAGTTGTTTGATAAACCAAGCCAGTTAAAGTCTGGTATCCTGGTTAAAGATAACCACTTGATAAGCAGGTAGAGTGGAGAAAGTCAAAAACTTTCAGAAAACTCAAAATAATCACAATAATTGCATTTATAACTAACGTGATTGACGTATATTACCTGAAAGTCTGACCCACTATCGTCTACTCGCTTACTTTAAAGAGGGAATCCGTTTGGTCTGAAAATATATAAAATTGTTTTGTGACAGTTCTTCAGTTAGTCCGATCCTGTCTTTTAGCAGAAAGATTTCACTTTTGTGCAAGTCAGATCACAAGAAGCCTCTGTCTTAATTTCCCTCAAATGACACAACACACATACACTTCAGCTCCCAAGGTCTCAACTCATACAGTCACTCTAAAATTATATGAATACTTCTATCTAACCAATAACCAATAACCGTACTTTTAAAAGTGTAATGCAATGAATGGAAAGAAATTTCCACATTTAATTTGCAGTCTGAAAAATGATGAAAATGCTGAGTTTATGCATTATTTTATATAGGTACAGCAAACTTGGTCTGCTCTGGTATCCAGATATTAGTAAAGTTAAGGAAGTAAAGGAAGTACCTGAATTTTCTTTGGTCCTTGCTACTGTTCAATCACTTAGCATTTGAAAACAGCATTTTGAAGTTTTTTACATGAACATAGATTTCTTAAATTTTTATCTAAAGATAAAATGGTAAAGATCAAAAAGCTTAATATAAATATGTTCTTTTTTACCTCTTGATAGTTTCTATTATTTTTCTGCACTTCAAGAATAATGCATCAGCAGTGTGTCTGACAAACCCAATGTCACCCATTTCATTTAACCTACCTTTGTAAAGTTGTGGCTTCAACACCTTTATCAGTATTTGAATTAAAAAACAAAAACAAAAACAAAAACAAAAACAAAAAAATCAAACAAACAACAAAGGAAGAGCTACAAAGGAAACTTCTTAAAACTGCTCAATTTTGCAAATTGTTTGGAGTTGTTGATTAAAATTTCCATAAATATTTTGTAACACTGACCTTGTGCTTCAGAAGTTCCTTAACCAAGAGGCACTGGAAGCAAATACAATACCAAACCTGTGACATTTCATACAATGAATTATCAAGCCAAAAATTTAGCCAGTTCACAGTTAGTTTGGCCTTCCTTAACCTACTATGGAGACTATCTTTTTCTGTGAAGTTCAAGCAGTTTTTTTCTTGCTTTGACAGACACTGGTATCTATATTCCCATTCCTGAATTTCCATGCCACTGTGTATTCTCTTAAATTCACACAAGAATCCAAGTTTCACAGAAATTGCTGTGCTGATAACTTGCATTATGATCTTGGGATATAATATTAGGATCCAAACTTTTAGTGTTTTCTTAATAATTTGCCATCACACAAAGCAAGTAGTCTGTCAAAAAGATTTAAAGCAAAAATACCATTTGCATACTCAATCCCATTGCACAGGAACCAAAGGGTGTCCTTAGGTCTCAAAGTCCACAAGACAAAGCATCCTTTCTCCAGATTTATAGGAGGGGTGTGCTTAGATACTGCTCTGTTCTCCCAGGGCACCCTCAAGTCAAGACAGAAGTCCTTTTACTGTTGTGCAGGTTGCATAAGGGAATAATTCATCTATGCAATTTCAGTCAGTAGAGTGAGAAATAGAGACTTGTAACTTTTGCCTTGTTTAAGATTTTTGACATTCAATTCTTTTTTCTGTGACAGGAAGTATGTAATTATTGTGGGTGTTTCTTGAAGAAGTGAGGAAAAAATTCATTCTCTTTCCATGATCGTCTTCAACGATCATTTATTCTGAAGTGTTGAAATTTTTATCAAACCTCAATTTCTATACGATGGTGCCTTTTGAAGTCAATAGATCTGTTGTTATGGTTCAGCAGTTTATTATTGCTGAAATATTTTTTGCATATCATAGATTCTACGTCTTTGCACTCATCAAACTGAGTAAAAGATGAGTATAAAATGTACAATAAACAGAGGTAAATATAAAATATCATCTCTTTGATTTGACATTGCTTTTGACAGAACTTCATACATGTACAGGTACAAAGAACAGACTCTCAAATCAAGGTACCAAATTTGTATGTGTAGAATCAACTGTTACGGCTTTCTTGTGTATCCTTTGGAGTAAGGTGACTCAGCTTTGTTTTTCTGCCAAAAGCACTGCCAAATTGAGCATTAGAAATCTTGGTAATTCAATTGGGATGGGGGTGGGGGTGGAGGGGAGTGTTTGTTTCTTTTTTTGGAAAAGAAAGGCGTGATAAACCATGAGAGTTAGAATTTTAAGTTCTTATATTTACTATTGCTTTTAGTTAGTACTTGTTAAAATATATTCACTATCATAACTGTGTTTTAACCCATGGACAACTCCCAGTTTATGCGGCAATTAGACACTAGAGGAGGGATTAGCGGCAGGATTTTTCAGTCCTAGCAAGAAATTCTGATAGGATCAAACTCATACAAGCTCTGAACACCTATTTAACTGATGTTTATGTATTGGTAACTGATACACCTGGAAAATTCTGATATGATACCCAGGTCTAATGACATTTGAATCTGAATCTTGGTGGAGAATTCCTTTATCAAGGATGTCACTGACAGTGATGCTCAAGCCTTCATTCATTTCAAGCTACAAAATCCCTTATGGATAATTTTGTGGGCCAAATAGAAAATAGGCCAAACCTTATGCCTTGAGGATACAGGCCAAGCGTACGGCACATAAGGAATCCATGATGCACCACATACGCAATATTTTCAACAATTCTCAGTCAGCCTGGTACAAGCATTTACTTCCCTTTTGTATCACAACGCAAACAGCAAAAATCATCTGCAATGGGCTGGTACAGATAGAAAGACCAGGGCTGTCCCTGGATAGCTCTCCTCTTACAGATATGAGCTGCAAATCAGAGAAAATATTCTGCTTCTGGCAGCTTGTTCCCATCTGCCATCTTGCTTCAGGAGTCATGAATGCTTTCCCACAATAATTATGCCTTTGTGGTAATAACGATTGTAATATTATCCATTAGATTTTACCTGCACTGTGGTAAGAATGTTCACATATTGCAGCTCTCTTGCAAACAAGCATCAATAGCAAGTATTAAATAATCCTATCTCCCTTGCTCTCTTTCTGTCAGGACTTCAGAGCTTATACCATTCACTTAACATTGTAGGCCTATTCTTCAGTAAGAGATCTATAAGTTACAGTGGTATGTTACCAAGTATTGTTGATGTTTTAGGCAAAACCAACAATGTTACAGCAAGCCACACCAATCACAAACAATTACATCACTGGGTGAAGGAACTGACCCATAATCTCCAGGAAAGAAAGCAGCTGCTCCTGAGCTGCTGCTTAAGGAGTTTTCTAACTGCTGTTTGTGTCTATCCACATGGGTATGGAATAGCAAATTGTATGTATCATTGTGCAGGTGAACCCTTCGTACCAGTAATATTTGAAACTTGTGAAAATCATACTGTGCTCTCAGTATTTTCTGTTAAAACTATTTGAACAATTAGAATAGTTATATTTGTTATGCAGAGAGAAAATCCAGGACTGAGACTCACATATGAGTTGTGATAAAAGCATTTATTTGCAGAGAAGCCTCCTCCACTCATTTCTGATCTTAGAAATGTATTTTTCTTAACCAGCCAGGACTTGAACACGGGCCTCATCTTTTACAGTCTGTTGCCCTAGCCATGAAGGTGCATACAAATGACTTAAGCAAGTATGATTTAAACACACTCAGAATTTAAATACAGAAAAATTAAGAAAAATGAGTTATCATGTATTAAAGGTTATTTTGCCAGTGTGTTACATATACTGTCTTCTCTGGGGACACACCCTTGTCGTGGGGCAGAAGCTTGCGTGCCCTCTTGAGGTTGAGAGCTATGCTGGTGGTGGTTTGTGCCGTCGGTAGAGTCACCCATGCCAGACAAGTCTCAGCTGAAGGGTTACACAAAGTGTGTCCATGGGCAGGATGGGCTCGCTAGCCATCTGGCAACCATCCTAGGAGGACAACTCCAACCCCACACCTGGGCAGATGGAGCTCGCTTAGCTCTGTAAGGCCATCCATCTAAGAGAAGGATACTCTAATCAAACCTACATCCTGAGGTACTCGCTGTCACCATCCAGGCTCGCTAGGCCATGGCAGATGAACCTCAGGAGTAAAGGGTGGGGCCAGTTCTGTGCATGCTGTGCCTCACCTAAAAAATCCATTGCACAGGCTCGAAGGGTTCACCCACATTGCAAAGCCCTGTAGCGACAGGCAAGAGTCAAAAACGGCAGGCGATAGGAAGCAGCTGGAAGCTGCAGACCCAACCCTGCATGCAGGCGGTTCAGGATATTGGTCATTCAAGACTTGACCCCGGAGATGACAGTCTCTTGAGGCAGCATCCTGAACAACCAAGCAGCCTTTTCTAGGGACAGCACTGCTTGCTCCACATGGAGAGGGGCCTAGCAAAGGTGGCCTAAACAAAGCTCATCTCCACACCCAGTTGGATAACCGCGGCCAACCGGCATCTTCCATGTGGTCAAACAAAAACAAAGAGATTTCAAAGGCATACACCTGCCTGCAAAGGTGTGCTCAAACTTACACTCACATGTTGGAACATCAGAACCATGCTTGATACTGGGGATAGTGGACGTCCTGAGCGTCGTTCTGCTCTAATTGCCCACGAACTGTCATGGCTCAACATCGACATTGCTGCTCTCAGCAATGAAGTTCGTCTTCATGAGGAAGGCAGCCTTAAAGAACATGGTGCCTTCTACACACGCTACTAGTCAGGCAAAATTCTGAAGCCTGCAAAGGAGTCCTGGGCAAGCATGGCGTTGGAAACTGCAATGACAACGGACACCTCTTGCTAGCGTTTTGTGCAGAACAGCAGCTCACTATCACCAACACTATCTTTCAACAGAAAGACAGCCTGAAGACAACCAGGATGCATCCTCGATCCAAGCACTGGCACCTCATTGACTATATCTTAGAGCAACAGAGAAATGTCAGCGATGTCTGTCATACTCGAGTGATGCCGAGTGCAGAATGTCAAACAGACCATCACATTGTGCGTTGCAAACTTAACCTTCACTTCAAGCCTAAACCTAAGAGAGGTGCCATTCCAAGGAGGGGGCTCCAAGTTAACAATCTTCAAACAGCCACAGTGAGAGACAGCTTCCAGGTAAACCTTCAAACTAAACTTAAAGATAATCCCATAGATCCCTCTCCTGAAGTGCTTTGGCAACATATTAAAAATTGCATCCTGCAGTCCTCTGAAGAGTCCTTAGGGTTCTCCTCCAAGAAAAACAAAGACTGGTTTGATGAAAACAATGAAGAGATCCAGGAATTGTTGAAGAAGAAGAGAATTGCTCACCAAACACACCTTGCTCAGCCATCTTGCCATATAAGAAAAGCCGCCTTTCGTCTTGCATGCAGTAAGCTCCAACAGAAACTTCGAGACATCCAGAACAAATGGTGGCTGAACCTAGCAGAAAAGACCCAACTATGTGCAGATATGGGTGACCAAAAAGGATTCTATGAGGCCCTGAAAGCAGTGTACGGACCCACACACCAGGTTCAAAGCCCTTTACTCAGTGCAGATGGTCAAATGCTTCTCACAGATAAAACCTCCATCCTGAACCAATGGTCTGAGCACTTTCAGACTCTCTTCAATGCCAACCATGTAGTCCAAGGCTCAGCAATTCAACACCTTACACAACAACCAGTGAAAAATGAATTGGATGCAGTCCCTACTATGGGAGAGACACTTAAGGCCATACAACAGGTGAAAACTGGCAAGGCAGCTGAGGTTGATGGCATTCCACCCAAAATCTGGAAGCATGGGGGTCAAGCACTATATGCCAAATCTCTCGTTGTGCGTTGCTGGGAACAAGGGGAACTACTATCAGATCTCTGTGATGCATTCATCATCACCCTGTACAAGAAGAAAGGAGAAAAATCAGACTGCTCAAATTACCAAGGTATTACTTTGCTCTCCATTGCTGGTAAAATCCTTGCAAGAATACTTCTGAACAGATTAGTACCCACTATTGCAGAAGAACTTCTACCTGAAAGCCAGTGTGGTTTCAGAGCCAATAGGAGCACCACAGACATGGTATTTGTTCTCAGATAACTGCAAGAGAAGTGTAGGGAACAGAACAAAGGTCTCTATGTAAACTTTGTTGACCTCACCAAAGCTTTCGACACTGTGAGCAGAAAAGGCCTGTGACAGATCTTGGAACGTTTAGGATGTCCCCCCCAAGTTCCTCCAAATGATCATCCTGCTACATGAGGATCAGCGTGGACAAGTCAGATATGGCGATGCACTCTCTGAGCCCTTTGCAATAACCAATGGTGTGAAACAAGGTTGCGTTCTTGCACCAACTCTATTCACAATCTTCTTCAGCATGATGCTCCAAAGAGCCATGGCAGACCTCGATGAAGAAAACGGCATCTACATCCGATATCGTACCAATGGAAGCCTATTCAACCTAAGGCGACTGAAGGCCCACACCAAGACCCTGAATCACGTTGTCCATGAGCTGCTTTTTGCTGATGATGCCGCCCTCGTTTCTCACACAGAAGCAGCTCTGCAGCGCTTAACATCCTGGTTTGCAGAGGCTGCTGAGCTTTTTGGGCTGGAAGTCAGCTTGAAGAAGACCAAAGTTCTTTACCAACCTGCACCTCAAGAAGTCTTCCATCATCCTCACATCACCATAGGCAATTCAGAGCTTAAGTCAGTCCAGCAGTTCACCTATCTGGGAAGTATCACTTCCTCAGACGGTAAGATTGACAAAGAGATAGACAACAGGCTAGCAAAGGCATACAGAGCCTTCGGAAAACTCCATAAAAGAGTCTGGTCCAATAAACACCTGAAGAAAAGTACAAAGATTAGTGTCTACAGAGCCATTGTACTGTCTACTCTTTTATATGAGTCTGAATCATGAATCATCTGTTGCCACCACCTGCGGCTTCTCGAATGCTTTCATCAGCACTGCCTCCATTCAATCCTAAACATCCACTGGTCTGATTACGTGACCAATGTGTCTGTTCTTGAACAGGCAGGGGTCACCAGTATCGAGGCCATGCTGATGAGAATGCAGCTGCGCTGGGCAGGGCACGTCTCCAGGATGGAGGATCACCACCCTCTGAAGATTGTGCTCTGTGGTGAACTTGCCACTGGCTGCCACAAGAGAGGAGCCCTGAAGAAGGGATACAAGGACTGCCTGAAACAACACCTCAGCCTTGGCCATATTGGCTGCCAGCAATGGTCCACTCTGGCCTCCAATCAGGATTCATGGAGACACACCATTCACGACACTGCTGCTTCCTTTGAGAATGCACACAGAGTCGGTCTCGAGGAAAAAAGACAACGCAGAAAGAACCGTTCCTCACCAATATCGCCAAAGGAGACGTTCCGCTGTGACCAGACCTGCCTGTCCCATATCAGCCTTTTTAGCCACCAGCACGATTGCAGCAAGCATGGGTAGTGCCCTTCCGAAATCTTCGTTCACGAAGCCTAGCCATGAGGTGAAACATATACTGTATGTGCATTGAGTAGAATGATGATTATTGTAAAAAGACAGAAGTGAAAATATACTTGAATTACTAGAGGTTCTCAATCTTTCTAAAGACACTTTTTCCCCTCAAATGCAAGAACATATATTTGTCCTGAAGAAAATGTATCTATCTTTTTGGAAATAGTCTTCTTGTCTGCCCTCTGACAAATTTCTGACAGACAAAGCTCATATCTGTGGGTTTTTTTAACTTCATCATGAACAGAATATTGTATTTGGTTAGTAAAGACATGATGTTGCAGGTTGAAAAGCTGGCTTAGCTGATCTCAATGGACAAAGCTAAAGTGCCAGCAGTCAGTGTGCGACCTTGCAGCCCAGGTGGGAAGATCTGAAGGTGTGTATTGGATCCTCATTGTCTGTTTCTTTAAAGAGCAACTCAAAGGTTGCAGGTAAACCCCAGGGGCCTTCAAGGCAGATTTGTCAGGACACTTTGGCACTTTGGGCCTTGAAGCAGAAGAGTATTCCACAGGGTCTGTGAATGCTAAGAAGAGGAAGGAGAAAGACTCTGTTATGTTCTGTGAAACAGTAACTTTGGGAAAGAAAATACTGACATTTCTGGAGCTGGAAATTATAGGACTGTGGATCACTTTAAAGTATGAATATATAACAAATACAAACACTCATTTTTACCAGTCACTAATGTCTTCCATTCATTACCAAACTGGCTTTAGAAAAATAACTTCGCCTGTTCTTGTTTATGCCATACAAAATTAGACCCATTCCATCTAAGGATTTGAGAACATAAATGCTGTACACTCCTTAAAACCCCGGAAGAAATTGAAAAACCTGGTATCTAAGACCTGCCTCAGAGGAAGACTGGATTTAAGTATCCTCAGGCAGAAAGATAGTTCTAATGACACAGTTTTCTCATATCTCTGCCTGAATTAAAGTAAGATAAGTATTTGAGTGTATGCCTTTCTTCTTAAGTTGTTCAGATTTTGAATTTCTATTCGAGAGAAGTGTAGCCTGAAGCAAATCACAGAATTCATAGCAGGAAACAGGACTAGGTACTTCCCAATCTAGGAAGTGAACTGTTGACCAGCCTCAGAAATGCCTACCTGTCCCTAAAGGTAGAATAGGGACTTTGAACACTGCACCTAAACCACACAATTCTAAAATAGAATAAGGATTTAATTTCTGCCATGCTGATGTTAAATTGTTTATGTAGACCTACTCTTCGTCTTCCACTTCATATATAAACAAGCTTTTGTTTAGAAAAAACAAAATTCTGTGTCTAGGATCTTGAGTCCAAGTATATCACCAAACACCTTACTTACATAAATTAAATATATACTAAGAAGATTTAAACAGATATCTCAAACCTATGTAGTTAAATTTAAAACATTCTAAAAAAAGTAATACTGAAAGCATTAATAGGTCTTTGCAAAAATACTTAAATAACTCTGTCATGCCTTAAATGCCAGTTAAATAAATCTTTTTAATTCTCAAATTGACAAGGTCTTTTACATGTGAAACTCACAGAATATTAACTCCCTTAAGGGAAAATATTCTAAACAGTATTATGTAAAATATTTATGGTAGTTGGATTCAGCTTCAACAAACTGTATATATTCCTTGTAAACACATATTACCAGCACTGTATTTCAACACACAAAAATGCATCGTCTTGTCACAAAACAGTGGGTTCAACAACTTCAGCTTTTCTAAATCACACTCACAATAATTGAAGCCATCTAATTTTTTAAAAAGAACAGTGGAAAATTAATTTAAGAACACATTTAGTTTCACATATGTTTGCAATCAAATTGTTGTTTTAAATTACCTAATTAGATCAATTTGTCATACTTACTGGAAACTAGCATAATGGCAGGGTTGCAACTGCAAAAGTCAGAGAGGGATTTAAAGGACTGGGAGTGGAAGGAAGAGAGCAAGTGTTTTAAAATTCCCAGAGTTGTGGCAAAAATCAAACCGTAATTCCAGTCACACATCCCTGTGTGTGAACACATATGTTTTCTTAAGGGGAGAATTGTAAATTGGGTTTTTTCATAGTATTTCATCCTCAGTAAACTGTCATTACAAAAGCTGGGTTGAGCAATGCTACATATCTCTCAGTGGCCCCTTGCAGAACAAAGGGAGAACATTCAAGTACTGCCATGCCTTTGCCTCCATGGGATTTTTCACCCGGAGCTTTAGTTACCAACAGTGTTCCTCAAAAGTCTTTCCAAAAAATTATGGAAGGAAGGTTGATGGAACATCATGGCAGAACCACCCTCAGTAGTGATTCTCGGCAAAAGTTTCTGGAATTCAAATGAAACCACATACAGTGATTTCTGGTGTTATCTCCAGAGCAGGTTTCTCCTTTCAGACATGTTTGAGTCTAGGCTTTGACCTGCAGACTCTCTGCATTCACATCCATCATTAGCCAGCAGTTCATCTAGTGGGGAATTTTAAAAGTTTACCAGACATAATTTTGTATCACCACAAGTTTACTAACATTTTTTCAAATGCATCCACTCACATGTTTCAGTTTCAGACTTCACGGCATCAGCATTGGTACGGCCATACCACAGAGCCCCACTTCTTTAGACACATCCATTTAGATGCAGATAAAGACTTGCCTTAGTCTTCAACAGTAAGACTGATTATCTTCTGGACAACTGTCCCCCAGAGCTGGTAGATAGGGACAGGGAGCAGAACAGACTACCTGTGGTCCAGGAGGAAGTAGTTAGTGACCTATTCAGTCATTCAGATACTCACAAGTCTATAGGACTAGATGGCATTTATCCAAGGGTGTTGAGGTAGGTGACAGAAGAGCTAACTAAGCCCCTCTCTGGAATTTGTCATCAATCTTGGCTGACTGGGGAGGTCCCAGGGTAGCCTCCCATGACTGGAGGTTGGTCAAAGAGAAGACCATCCAGAAGAACAGTCAGAAGGATTCAGAACTACAGGCAGTCAGCCTGACTTTGTTGCCAGCGAGGTTATGGAGCAGATCGTCTTGAGCACTATCATACAGCATATATGGGACAACCAAAGGATCAGACCCAGGTAGTATGGGTTTAGGAAAGGCAGGTCCTGCCTGATCAACCTGGTCTACTTTTATGACCTGGTGACAAATCTAGTGGACGACGAAAAGGCTGTGGATGTAGTTACCCAGTTTTCAGCTAAGCCTTTAGTACTGTTTCCCATGACATTCTCCTGGAAAAACCGGCCTCCTGCAGCTTGGGTGGGTGCATTCTTCACTGAGTAAAAAACTGGCTGGATAGCCGGGCTCAGAGACTGGTGACTGATGGTGCTGCATCTAGTCGGCATCTAGTCACTAGTGGTGTTCCCCAGAGATCAGTGTTGGGCCCAGTCCTGTTTATTGTTTTTACGTATCCTCTGTAACTTTGTGGGCAATACTGAGCTGAGTGGGAGTGTTGATCTTTTGGAGGGTGGGAAGGCTCTGCAGAGGAATCTGGACAGACTGAACTGATAGGCTGAGGCCAACAGTACAGGGTTCAACAAGGCAAAATGCTAGAAAGGGGCTAGAAAGCTGTACAGTGGAAAAAGACCTGGGGGTACTGATTGACAATCAGCTAAACATGAGCCAGCAGTGTGCCCAGGCGGCCTAGAAGGCCAATGGCATTCTGGGTTATACCAAAAATAGTGTGACCAGCAGGACTAGTGCAGTGATTTTTCCTTGTACTTAGCACTGGTAAGGCCATACTTGAAGTGTTGTGTCCATTTCTAGGCCCCTCAGTTCAGGAAGGACACAGGTGCTGGAGCAAGTCCATAGAAGGGCAATGAAGCTGGTGAAGGATTCAGAGAATAGGTCATATGAGGAGTGACTGATGGAGATGGGGTGTTTAGCCTGGTTAAAAGGAGGCTGAAAGAAGACCATATCACTCTCGACAACTACCTGAAAGGAGATTGTGAGAAGGTGAGGGACAGCCTCTTCTCCCAGGAAACTAGTGACAGGAGGAGAAGACAAAACCTCAAGCTGTGCAAGGAGAGATTCAAGTTTTACAGGAGGAATTTCTTCATGGAAGGAGTTACTAAACATTGGAACAGACCTCTCAGGGCAGTAATGGTGGAGTACCTGTCCCTGGAGGTGTTCAAGAAAGAACTGGATATGGCTTTTAGTGTCATGGTCTAGTTGAAAAGGTGGTGATCATTCAAAGATTGGACTTGATGATCTTGGAGGTCTTTTCCAACCTAAATGACTCTCTGATTCTGATTTACATTTTCCATTGTATCTCTCACTCCTCTTTTAAAGTAACTCTAGGCTATGAATAGTACATTCATATTTGCCTTGCACGTATGCAGACTGAGTGGTACATTTCAATAGCTAATTTTTCAGCAGCCAGAGTGCTCACCTTTCCAGATGATTATTGTCTTCTGCCAAGATGAATCTCTTCAAACATGCTTTCACATCAACGATGTCACATACAACTTTTTTGGGTTTGTTTTCACAGAGCTTTGTATTCCTCTCAAATCTAATACTATAAATATGATATGAAAGTTAAATCACATGCTGAACATGCATACAAATAACGGATATACCTCAAAGCATTTTAAAGATCAAGTAATTATACACAGTGACATGTGTTACTGGGGGAGTTTTAAAAGATATTTAAATATTAAAAAATTATGTCTGATGAGCTACACAAATTCATTGAGAGAACTAACTGAAATTACAGGACATGAAGTTAGAGATATAAGTATCTTTTTGAATCTCAGTAAATACTTGAACTAAAGATTAATGAGAAATGGAAATTTCTTCCCATTGGAAGTTTTATTATTAAGTACCCTTTATATTAAGTACTCAAGAGAATTCAAAGCCAAGAGTTTCTTTGCTGTTCTCTTGAATTCTTACTTTAGTACCAGAAATCAAAAGCAGATTAGATCTCCTTTCTCCCTTCCAAATTTAGTATCTTTGAAATAAATTCACAATCTGTTTGTTTTAAGACATCTTTATTGTCACACCATTAGTCAAGTAGGCAGGTCAAGAACTGGGAGAAAGCAAACACTTGGCTACCATAAAATTGAAAATCTAATGCTTTTCTGTCAGAAATGTATTCTCTCCTTCCTCTGTAAATGGGAAATGGAGACAGAAGGGGAAAAAAAAAGAAGCTTGCAAGCTTTCTTGGGACAGGGCAAAAACTGACAGAACATTCCCCTTCAAATACAACTTGCTTCTTTTATGTCTCAGTGGTGGGCATTTATGTTTTATATAGCTTTACCCTCTAACTTTAGGTTTTACAGCTTTTCTGTATCATAAAAATGCTTACTGTAATCCATATTTTGATTTGACTTGGATTTTTCCCCTGAGTGTAAGAATGCAAAATAATATACAAGAATCAACAACATGGAGCCACAAGTATGGGTCATTAGTAAAATCAACACTTGAAATGAAACAGAAAAAAAATTAGGAGTAGTACAGCCAAGATCGTAATTGGCCTCTTTCCCCTCCTTTTTTATCAGAAACTGAAACTGCCTGCTGTAGATACTGAATTAAAAAAAAGTAAAGGTTTTTTGTGTAGTCCTCAGCATCAGTAGTGAATTTGAATCCCAGATGGAGTGAAATAGAGAGCTCTTGTCTCTGTCTAGTTACATATGTCTTTACTCAAACAGAAATTAAAATTACAGTTATCATGTCTGTAGCATGGCTTTTTTTCCCATCAGCAGTCTTTAGATTAAATGCTTTTGTGCTAAGAATAGTCTGTTGTACTCTTCCCTCCTTTCTTCTTCCCTTTAGACTAAATTCCATTTGAAAAAATCTTCTGAATTTTGCTTTTATTTTTATACCCTCTGGAGAGAGAAGGAATTATATCAAAATTTAAGTGATGGGAAACACTGGTAAGATTAAATCTGATCTAAAAGAAAAAGGCTCAGGAGAAAAGTGTTTACAACATAAAATAAAAAACCCAAAATACCCAAAACAAACAGCTGTTTTCAGGATAAACTTTGAATTTTTGCATTCCCAAAAGCACCTGTCTTTCCAAGAGAATGCCCATTTTTTATCTTTAAGGAATCTATCTGACTCCAAACAAAGCATTTGTTTCTCCATTTCAGTTTTGAAGTAGAAAATGCACAGATCCTGTTCAATTCCTGAGTATAAAATGGCAAACAGCAGCAGTCTGTTAGGGGAAATATGATGTTAAATGGCAATCAGTGGTTATTTATTCTTGAGCCTGAGTAGTAGAGAATTTATAAGATGAAGAAGAAAAATAAAGAGGTTTACATGTCAGCAGGTTGTATAATCTGTCTCCTATTATTTTTTTAAACTTCTTCCCGTGTTGCTGCCAGTGTTCTAAGAAGTGGAGTCAGTTGCATAGATGAACTTTTCTAAGTAGGTATCTACACACAACAAAATGTGCATTTCCAGGTTGTGAATCTTTGGGAGAACACTAATGATTATTCAACAGGTAGTCTGGTAGAATTAGTGAATAATTTCAGTAATAATGAACAGTAAGAGAATAAACTGGCTATCCTAATTCTCCAGAATTATGAGCATATGTTGGCTGGGCTAGGCAAATTTTAATCTTTCTAAGTCTGATACTTCTTTATTTGATGCAGACTTAAGAGACAAGATACAATAAACATGCTGTCATTGCATATAAGCTGGGTAAGCTTCAGCCATTCAATAGATGCCAAGTCCATTAAAAAGAGAGGAAACTTCACTGTATGAAATATGTTGGTCCTTTCTCCTTGTGTATTAAGTTGTCTTTGAGATTCAGGGTTGTTAAAAAGAGGTGGAAACATGATGTGGTACTAGCACTCCGTATGTCTGTCTAGATGTAAAATAAAATAACATGCAAACTCAGAATTTTTTCTAATTATGACAAAAATGTTGCATGAAAATGCTTAAAGCTGTGGATAGATTTTATCCACCTCAAATATATGAGAACATTTTAAAATTATTATGCAATTACATGTTGATCAAGTGATTGGGCATCCTGTTCCTTTATTATTACATGCTATTAGACTTGCCATATAGTAGGAAGTGTATCTTAAGGCAGAATAATAGTAATTTAAATTGGAAAAGGTCAGCAAGAGACTTTTGTTTATAGCATTTTGGGTGGGATTTCTTTGGGGAAAAAAAAATTTGAAGTGTTGACATTGCAGAGATAGGCCATGAGACTGGGTTTGTATATCTTTTCAAAATTGTCTCTGAAATATCTCTTTTTTATTTTTTGAATACTTGAATATGCTGTTGTCTTTAAGCCATGAAGTTCTGTTCTTCTGAGAGTGCTTAGGCACTTGTTGCTGACATGGATAAAAAGCTGCAAGTCACTTCTAACTGAGTATAGGAAGAGAACAAGATCAATTCATAATGATCATCAGTGGTGAGCTGAGAAACAACTTAGCATCTTGGCAAAGTTACACTCCAACAAATATTCTGCAGAGGAATGAAAACCTTAGACCCTCTTGCTTGTGTCTACTTTTAATTAAATATATTTTACAGAGAGAACAGGGAAAAAGATGAAGAGTGTAAGTTTAGAATGAAGAAGCTTTGTACAGCCAGAATCAAATCTTATGTAGGCACTAGAAAGAGATAAATTTTCTTGGTGCAGAATGAAATTCAAAAGAAATTTTTCTAAACTTTCCAAGGTGATTGACATCTTTCCATGTATTAACAGAAAGCAGAAAAAAAAAAGCTGTAAGTTAACAAGATTTTTTTTCTTATGAAAGTGTGTTAGGGGCCAAAGTTGTGTTTAGGGCCCCTAACACAAATACTGCACAGTTTCACTGTGGAAACATCCTTGAAGAAAGAAACATTAGTGTAACATTGAACTGGTGGTAACTTGGCCTCTGACAAAGGAATGATACAGAACAGAGACACTGTTAGCCTGGAGTCAGCATCGTGAGCTGATGCAACCTCAGCTCCTGCGCCAGCCACGCACGAGTTGATGCTGCGCTGGCAAAATTCCACTCCAGAGAGGGAGGTATAAGGTGAGGTTCTGGGCTGAGGAGGATCAGATGTACATCATTTTGATCCAAGGAGTGCCCTGAAGGTGCACTGCCTGCCTACCACACCCGACAAGTGCCATGCTCCATTCTCCTTCTGCTTAGTGGCTTCTCAAGATTCCAGGGATTGGGATGTATTGTTTTCTGTCACAAGTAACAGAACACATTTGCTTTGTTATTATAACTGTGTTATAGGAAGAAATTTGGGTTTTTTACTAATAAATATGCTTTACTACCTCAGTCAGGTTTTAGTGTCTTTTATTTTGTGAGTGGGAATCCTCCTGAACACATACCAGAAAGATAATGAAAAATATGCTTTCCAGACACTTTCCAAATTGAGCAATGTTTTGCAGGAAAGGTTACTTTTCCATGCATAATGATCCAGACTCCATTGACATCAAGATTAGTGAAACTTTACATTTCAAAGTGATAAAAATTAGGTAATTATATAGTCATCCAGTGTCCCTTTTTTCTTTTCTTTTGATACACATGCAAAGAGGTAATCAGTCTTCTCCAAACTAAAAGGAAACTGCTTTAAAAGAAATTTCACCTGGATTCTTCCTTGAGTTTGTGTTTTCTGTCTTCCTGGATGGGAAACTTAGGCCTTCAAAGGCTACAGAATGGAATGTACTATGAAAATATGAAATATTGTATCTCTACAATGTTTAAAAAAAAGGCTTTTCAGGGTTAGGAATTAGCACCTGTATCCATCACTTGGATGATATATTTCAATTACATGACTGAGGTGTTCCAAGCAGGACAATGTAGAATACAAATGTTTTTTTGGATTGTTTGGATAAAACTAACAAGTTGTTGCAAGGTAAAATTTGTTATCCCAACCAATAGGCTGATGAAGCTCTCATGTAAACTGTAATACTCTGTTAGATAAAGCATCTGGTACTCCCAGATCTCCCATGAATGACTTTTTTCTTTTCTTTTTTTTTTCTTTTCTTTTTTTTTTTTCTGTAGTAGAAAATACTGTCTTGGTTGAAAGTAGTATTTTTGATAGAAACAACACTGGATCACATCTTGGAGAAAAAAGCCAACAAAACTATGTTATGACTATTTCCCTAATATTATATGAAGTCACTGGCAAATGGTTAGTAATTGATGGCTTGGCACTGAGGATTCCCCTAACTTGCCCTAATCATCATTTTAGGGATAGTGAGAAGGATGAGAAAGAGATAATGAAAGACACTGTTCTAGTTTCCCTCAGGTAAAATGTGCAATTCTTCTTCACATGGCAGTGAAGATATACAAAGAAAAGCAAAAGATGATATCTCAGTTCTTAGTGACAAACAGCTCCCGTTCAAACATACAGACTCAAGACTGGGAACACACTGTTCTGTGTCCTGGGAATGAAAACATGTGGTGGCATTATCAAGGTTCCTGAACTCCAAGACACAAGATAATCTTTCAGCAGAAAGACAAATTGCTTAAATTGGATGCCCTTTTTCTAAAGTATTCTGAATATGTTCTGACTCGATTTAAGAGTATCTATGCAAATGCTATATTTATGGCAGCACAGTAGGTGTTTGTCCCAGACCCAATATATCTGAACACAGGAAACCAGGGACTCAGAGATACAGAAAGACTTTTGTACTTCTATCAGTTAGAAATAGAATTACAGCAGTTTGCTTACTTTAGAAAGTAATATTAGACGGAACTAACTTGTTTAATCTCTGGCAGAAGTCACAGGAATCTACATCACAGGAAGCTCACCTTATTGCCAACTGCTGTAGACAGACTTATGAAGTTGTAATGTAATAAGTTGAGTTCCGTCCTTTCACACATCATGTTTAACCTTGCAGAAGTCCACATGCTGCAAGTGTACCCTGCAGGCACTTGCTTTGCAGTACCTTACAGTACAGGCCACTGCAAGTGTAGCAAGACCTGCTGCCAGAAAGCTAGTTTTTCCTTTTAAACATTTCAAGTCAGATTTTGAATAAGACTCCTGTTCTGTGAACTCTACACAAAAACAGTCAGAGATTTACAGTATCTGCACATTAGACCATGTGAGTGCTCACAAGCTACTACATTCACCACATGCTATTAATGTCCCTTCCAGGCTGCAAAGGAAAAAGGAGTGCATAAAGAAAAATTCTGGTCCAGGGCACAGACCTACACTGTTGGTTCCTACCATATCAGCTTCATCTGTACCCTGGGAGCCTGTGTTTCTAGGCCATTCACTGAACATGAAGTTTCTTTTTCATGACAGGACAAAACTCCATTGTTAGGCTTTTCAAAATGTATGTAAACTAAACTTGGCTAAGCCTTGGGATCAAACACAGGAACACAAGAAAGAAAAGAATTGTGAAGTATTTTGAGAAGTATCTATGCCTTCTTGTCCTACTACAAAAGTCTTTTAAAAAACTCTGTAAGAAGCAAAATAGATATTTCTGGCAGTTAAACGTAATTCTTCTGCTCTGCTTATCAAATGATCATCATTTAAGGTGATATCTTTGAAGGGTCTAAGAAGATACAGATTCTTTATAATTTTGTTGAATATTTTTTTGTATTTAACTTAATCAGAAGATCCAGGGTGTAAAAATAGAAGTTGTACTAGTTTGATAGTTACTCCAAAAGCATAATATCTTTAGCAAAATATGATTTAGTCCATGAAACTACATGGAACTAAAAGAAAACTATATGAAAATCTTGGTGTTCTGCACAGACTTATAAATTACATAATAATCCTTCCTAGTCCAAAATTCAGTCAGCTGCAACAATGTTTGGCAGGTAAACATACTGTTTATTTTCCATAAAAATGTCTAAAATACAGTTAGTTTTTCCAAAGCATATTATACTATAACTCAGACACATATGACTTGAAAGATATATGTGAAATGTACATACACCAGTATCATTGTTCATGGAATTCATTAGACAAAGGAAAAAATCAGCTTCCATCTTCTGGGATTGAAAATGGACCACCTAGGAGTAAGCAACCATTTCAATCAAATTAGAGGAATGTTCAAGATAAACTGGGATAGTCACACTGGAAAAACTAGGAAACTGGAAACATGGGAAAATTAAATCTGGAAAACACATAATGGCAATGGGCATAGTTTCTGAATAGCAAGGTATTAAGAATTAGAATAATCTCCCTAACAGGCAGTTCCATGGTGTAATGGAGACCACTCTGCACTCTGAATCCCAAGGACCTGAGTTCGAGTCTCAGTAGGGACCATTCCCTGGCAGTTCAATGCCTCCCTGCCATCCCATCCCATCAGATCTCAGATGCTCATCAGGGTCAGCCCCGGTTAGTACCGGGTGCTGTGACAGTCCCGAGGACTTCACTGTCACTGTCCAAACTCGCTTGGCCATGGCAGATGGCTTTAGGACTTAAACAGTGGGGCCAGTTCTGCGCACGCTGAGCCTCACCTACAAAATCCACTGCTCAGGCTGGAAGGGCACACCCATGTGGGGAGAGCCCTTCCCAAATCTTCGTTCACGAAGCCTGGCCATACATACAATCTCCCTAAAAAAGTTTCATTGACTGCTTGAGCTTATAGCAGTTCTGGAGTAGAATCTGTAGACACAAAATTAAGCTATGCAAATTGTTTTAACAGTTACTTAATCTAAAGGAGAACAGGAAATGGCACAGCATAAGCTGCCTGCAACTTTACCTTTGTCAGAAATCCTCTGCATATCACAGCACATTTACTAAGTCCAGTAGTGCCAGACAACATGACAAGATGGAGATTTTTGTTATATACTGCTTTAGTCAGGCTCTGAATATATGCAGGTATTTCACAAAAAAGACCAACCAACAAACTGAATAGAAAAACTTCCCCCTCACCCAAAAATAAGCAAAGCAAAGCAAACAAAAAAAAATTAAAAAAACCTCCAAAAAACCCCAAACACCGAAACAAAAACACACACACACATACAAAAATTCAAAACAAAATAAAAAACAACAACAAAAAAACCCCCAGGGAAATAAATAGGAACTAGAAATCTATATTTTCATTTCCTATATTTCAGGGTCAGGAAAATGTGCTTTGTGCTGGAAGTGGTTCCTACTGCTCCTCAAGTGAGAAGGGATTTTTTGAAAGGATTTTGCAGGACTTGTCCACAGTTGTCTCTATAGAATGCAGGCAGTGTTTCAGAAATCACAAACACTGACCAAAGACACTTTCACTACTATGTAATTCAGAGATTTGAGGAGACTTTTTGCAGTGATGAAAATTGCATTACTTAGATTTTAATGCTGCAAAAATTTTTTATTGTTATTCCCAATAACTATTTCACTGACTGTACTGATCTGGTCACTAGTGGAGTTCTCCAAGTCTCCATTTTAGGCTCAGTGCTCTTCAACTTCTTGATAAACAACTTAGATGCAGGACTTGAAGGTACACTAAGTTTGCTAATAATACTGAACTAGGAGGAACTGCTGACTCCCTCAAAGGCTGAGAGGCCCTGCAAAGAGACCTCGACAAATTAGAGGACTCAGCAATCACCAACCATATGAAATTTAACAAAGACAAGTGCTGGATTCTGCGCCTTGGATGGGGCAAACCTGGCTGTTCATACAGACTGGGGAATGAGATGCTGGAAAGCAGTGCTGGGAAAGGGCCCTGGGGGTCCTGGCTGATGGCAAGTTGAGTATGAGTCAGCAGTGCCCTGGCAGCCAGTATAGCCAATTGTGTTCTGGGGGGTATCAGGCAAAGCATCGCCAGCCAAGGCAAGGGATGTGATTGTCTCACTCTGCTCTGCAGTGGGGCAGCCTCACCTTGAATATTGTGTGCAATTTTGGTCATGGCAGTATCATGGTTAGGCTTCACAAATGAAGATTTGGTAAGGGCTGTACCCACAATTGCTGCAAGTGTGCTGGTAGCTAAAAAGGCTGATGCAGGACAGGCAAGTCCAGTTGCAAAAGGCTCACAGCAGTATAAAAGAGATATTAATCTATTAGAGAGCATCCAAAGGAGGACAACAAAGATGGTGAAGGACCTTGAGGGGAAGCTGTATGAGATGTGGCTGAGGTCTCTTGATCTGTTCATCCTGGAGAAGAGGAGATTGAGAGACTTCATTGCAGTTACAACTTCCTCGTGAAGGGAGGAGGAGATGCAGGCACTGATCTCTTCTCTGTGGTGACCACTGACAGAACCTGAGGAAATGGCCTGCAGTTTTGGTAGGGGAGGTTTAGGATGGTTATAAGGAAAAGGTTCTTCACTCAGAGGGTTGTTGGGCACTGGAACAGGTTCCCAGGAAAGTGGTCACAGCACCAAGGTTGACAGAGTTCAAGAAGCTTTTAGACAATGCTCTCAGGCACGTGTTGTTGTGCCTGAGGTGGCTGTCCTCTGCCAGGCCAGGAGCTGGACTTCTGTGATGCTTGTGGGTGTCTTCCAACTTAGGATATTCTATTCTATGATCAAACAAACGTAATTTTGGATGCATGTTTTATATGCCTACTTGTTTTATCCTCACTTGTGCAACAAAGTGGCATTAAGAAATCTGACATTTCTTGGTTTCCTCTGATGAATTTTCCATAGCTATTTTACTAACTAATTTTTTTTAGTTTCCTGCCTATTTTACTTTCATGATGCTCACTGTAAGTATAGTTTATTCAAAGAAACCTTTATAAGAGGTAGAAATATCCCCTGTAATTCTACACTCACTCCTAAGTGTTCTGCACTCATTCCTAAGTGTACTAATTGTGACCTTGCAGATGTTCCCCGCGCCCCCCCCACCCCCCAATTTCCGGTTTCTCCAAGTACATCTCCATCTCTATAAATCTGTTATCTTCTGTGTGTCTGCCATGATCATTCTAATTATGACATCATGGGTGCTATAGTTCACATTATACATTGTTGACATTCATTTAACAAAAGAAATGGGGTTTATTTTGAAGTAAAATTTGAGTCATCATTGTTGAGATATTTTAAAATTCCAGTCATTTATTATCATATCACAATATCTTGAGTGTTTCCTGCTTTCTTTCAGTGAATTTAATTTCTGTGACCAAAGAAAGGCCACTGGTCCCAAGTCACTATCCCAATATTACACACAGAGTTTGGAAAAATAAAGTCTTCTATTTCAGTTTATTGCTGGACAGCTTCATCAAATACTTTTAGTCATGCTCAACCACTGTAAAATATCAGTGTAACACTTCTACAAAAACCTGGAGTAGCTGTACTGTGTTTTGGAAAAGTGAACACATGTGGAGTTTTTCACAGCATTTACTAAGAAAGAGGAGCAAATATGTATAGATGCTTTTCCACAGCCATTTTCCAAAGCTCAAAAACAGAAAACCAGAGACATAAATATGAGTCTTGGTAAAAACACTCTGAGTTCACACTTCCTATACAAACACATCACTAATACAAGGAAATAAAAATCAGCCCCTGTCAGATGACCACTCTGAGATGTTCTTAAATAATATTCTGAAAGAAGTAACTTTGCTGAAAAAATAAATTTGCATATATTATATACTACAAATCTGTGCAACATAGATGCATTTATATGATAAAGCCTCAATTATTGTATTAATAAAGATGCATCTTTAATAAGTGCATGCTCTTGTTCTCATTGCACAGTGACTGAAATTTTACTTTTGTGTATTTGATTTGAAATAACAGCTGCATTAATTTCAATGATTTCTTTGGTTTGGAGCAATCGTGTCACAAAACCAAGTAATTACGTAACCCTAACCCTAACGCTAAGTTTTCTATGATAAAGAAGAACTTGTTCTGCATATTCAGACAATAACTTACACACGTAACTATGCATAATGCTTGTTGTTAGTGTCCTGAATAGCTGTTTGGATACAGCCAGTTCCAGAAGAAAAAGTTTATCTGTATTCCTGAATGAAATTATTCGGATTAAAAATGAGGAGGAATTGGAATTCCAAAAATAGTTCAGTGATTCTCTAGAGGCTGGAAATAGATTGTCTTTAAGGTCTCTTCCAACCAGATAATTCTGTTGCTCCAAGATTCTATGATTCAGAACCATCAGTCCTTTTTTCCTTTCTGATAAACAGTAAATTGAAGATGCCAGCTGTGAAAATTAAATAGATTATATTCTGGTCTCTGAGTTAAAGAAAGAAAGAAAGAAATGCAAACAGAGACCATTTTAGAAAGCAGGTTAACAACTGACTGTCCTGATTTTGGCTGAGATCAGCAGGAGGGCACATGGCCAAGACCTATTGTTATCCAATACCACCTTGCATCTTTGCCAGGGACAGGGAGTAGGGATTCTCTCTTTCTTTTCCAAGAAGGGCATTCCTTCCTTGGGAGAGAAAGCATTGTGAGCAAAATGATTGATATTGTCATGGCCTTTCCATGTAATTTATTTCTTTGTCTTAAACCTTCTGTCATTAAAATATTAGTTTGTTCACTTATCTCATTGCTGTTTCCAGTAAATTTTTTTTATCTCAACCTGACAACCTGCTCAGTCAGTAGAGCATGGGACTCTTAATCACAGGGTTGTGGTTTTGAGCCTCATATTAGGCACCAGTTAAGGCTGTCGTGGTTTAAGAATGATATTCCTAATTTAGTGCTGCCACTGAAACAATGCAGACACTCGCTTTCCCCCCGCCCCCTCCAGTTAGAAGCACAAAAGGCAAAGATCATAGGTTGAGGTAATAAAAACTTGCAAAAATAACAATGAAATAATAAAATGAGCAATGACAGCAGCAATATTAACAGCAGAGCGTATAAGATAAATAAATGATTCACACAGAAAGCCCTCAACAATACCAACTGTTTTCCCTGCCATGTTTTCTCTGCCTGGAAGAAACCACCCTTCTTGGAAGCAGGAGACAGTCCCTTCCCCCTGCCCTGGCAATGGCTCAAAGTGGTATTGAATAACATTAGGGTCTTGACTATGCCCCCTCCCTCTGATCTGGCCTAAATTCAGGACACCATCCTAAAATGGAAAGAAACAAACCAAGGAGGTAGATTTGGAGAGTGACAATCCTCACATAACTGTAGGGTCCTAAATCTTCAGAGAGAAAATAATCTTGGAAGAAACACACATAATTCTGTACATTCTCTACAAACAGTATCTGCATGTAGTCTGAGAATGGTATAGAAGTCACAGGTTCATCACCCCATAGCATCAGATTAGTATTATTATCAGTGAAGCTGTCATACTTGCAATATGTGGACTCCACTGCTGTAGAATGAATGGAGTTGACTCTGCTTTTGTCAAATAACAATTTTATACCTAGTTGACAACAGCTGGTTGCAACACCTCTGAAACACTCTCTTTCAGATAGCTTTAGCATATATTCAGGGTTGAAAATATAATCTGCTTGAGAAAGAAATATCTTGGTCATGGATTAAAAGCCTTGTAAAGCACTGTTCCTCAGGGGGATGATTCTCTCACATGGCAAAAAAAAAGCTGAGGTGCTGAAGAAAAGTTTTTAGTTAGGGGTAGCTTTATCAAAACTGATCTCTCTGTCTCACTAAATTAGTCAGGATTGAATAGCTCAGCAATTCACTTGGTTCTAAATAACCTCTATTTTTTCATTAAGGGAGGCTGTCAGAAACTACCATAATCCTTAATTTGCAAAAAATGTGCTTTAGTTCTTTCCAGCTCATCCACATAGTTGGCCAGATTTCTACCCTCAAAAATTACAGCAATAAAACATGTCATTATGAAGAGAGACAAAATTCTCCAGGTCTGATACATGAACATCTGCTATTTGCAACCTAGATGAAAGTCCTCTGCTCTCAGTTCAGTGTCAGTGCTAGGTCTCCTGCTGTTGAGAACTAAAACTAAGAGGGATATGAAGTGTCAGTGTGTGTGTTATCAGCAGCAGGATTTATCAAATACCAAAAAACACCAAACAAAGGAAAACAAACCAAAAAAAGGGAAAAAACCAACCCCCCCCAAAAAAAAAAAACCAACCAAAAAAAAACCCCAACCAAAACGAACCAAAAGAAAAACACCAGCTCTCAACCTTCCCAATTTTTCCTCAATTTGACTTCCCCTTCTTATTATCAAGAATGTTTAAAATATTTTGCCCTAGGGTAAATTACCGTGCTGTCATGAATATGATCTCAATGTCAGTATGAGAACAAAAAAGAAAATAAACAATTTCTAGTTTATAAAAGCTGCATATATCTTCCCTGTTCCACATCCCCCCCCCCAACACAATGTATCACAAGTCAAAGAATCTACTGTCATTTTTTTTTTCAGAAATGTTATGCAAATGTGAGAGTTAACAGAGAATAGCATACAAATATTGATCAGGCATACAAATGTTTCTATGTGCATGACGAAAGATTTATAAATTGTATTTTCTCAAAAGAACACAAGATTCTCTTAATATGGAATCAAATCAGTGAACTGCAAATCTTTTTTGTAGAAGATTTAACCTTTCATGACATCTGCTGTTCTCTGTTCAATGTGCCTGATCATTCTGCTCTTTAGAAAGTCAGAGCATTCACTAGGCAGTTGAGAAGGAAAGCCAAATAATCTTTACTGCAACTCACAACAGCCACCGTGTCAGCCTTATCCTATGCTAGGAATCTGGGAAAGGAAGAAATAAAGTAAAACCCATGAGCATCAGTATTATGCACTTCAAGGGCCAGGCTTGAGTAGCTGTAAAGCAACTGTGCATTTACTATTTGAACAATCACCCAGATAATTATTTATTCTAGTAATTAATTTGTATTTTTAAAACTCTTGAGAAGTGGAAGATTTGGGGCTTAGAAAACTGTGAAAACTTTTCAAGATTTCAAGGGATAATCAGAAGAAATGTGAATACATTAGAATATTTCCCCCTTCTCTGTCTTCAAAAGGTGTAGCTAAGAATGTTTATATAATCTCTAACCTGCAACTCTTAACTCTATAGACATGTTATACCATGGCTAAATAAATAAATGCCAAATTAATATAAGTCTTATAGTTCTAAGTACCAATCAGGTAATAGAATAGGTCCATCCAAGGATTCACCCCTGGGTCTTGTTCCAAGATTCAGTATAAACAGCCAGTGATGGTTGAACTACCATAGCCAAATATGATAAAATGCCAATAATCAGAAAAGTCGAGGCTAGCTAGGTACACCACCTCACAACTTCCATATCAGAATGGATTTCCATTAGAGCAAAACTCACCAATTGATAGGGTAAATGCATAAGACCAAGTAGGTTGTTTATTCTTCTGTTAGATCTTCAAGACTTTTAAATCTTAATTCAAAGATATTATGCTGATTCTTATATACTGCAGACATCAGATTTCTGGACTCCTTGATGTTATACTATCAGCCAGAAAGGATATATAGGAGCTGGAATAATTTCCCAGTCTTTGAAAATATTCTTAAAAGTGGCATCTCTAAGCTGATTTAGGAGGTTTTATTCTTAAGCCAATTGGTTAACCTCTGGGATAATCACAAGTTTAAAACATATAATACTTTCAAATTTCTTTTGTGCCAGACAATAAACTCATAATGAAACAAAACCAGAAATCTAACTTCAGATTCCCATAAACTGGGTCATGTTTGCATGAGTCCCTCCTGCCAAAAAAACCCAAACAAAAATACTCCTAAAAAAAAAATCCCCACAAACAGGCAAACAGACAAAAAACATCTTTAGTAAATTGTTCATTTTCCAGAAAATACATGCAAAGTGGAATTCCATGTTGATTGACGATAACAAAGGAATGTCCTGTACAGGATACTCAAAATTAATTTTTAATAAAAAGGAGAGGTTTCTGACCAGCTTACAGTACACTGCCAGGTTTCCATATTCTCTAAAACTGTGTCCTAGTTACAGGTGCTGGGACCAGTTTATTACTATGTGAGTATAATCAAAACTGTGTATTCTGCTCCCTCTATGTAATGTCTGATGAACTGTCAATAATGGATCATTTGCAGCAGCTGCCCAGGGCACACCTAACAACTCAGGCTACAGGCTGGGTCATAAAGAACCCTGTGAGATAGGGGAGCATTTCTGTCTTCACACCAATGACTCAACCATGACAACTCCCCTCTGGGAAGGCATTAACACCTTCATATGAAGCCTTAGGGGTCATGTCTGCTAATGGGCCATTAGGGACTGGCATAATAGGCAGCTGCAATTACCTTGACCATCAAAGATTCCAAAAATATCCCATGACTCACAGATTTAAATCAGCCACTGCGAAACTTCCAATCCCAAGGGAGGTACTGGGCATTCCCACTTGAACCTGAACATATATCATCTTCCCATTTTGGGACTTCAGGTACCACTTCCCAGATCCAGAGGAGGACCAGAACTTCAACAGGACTGTGACTGCCACTCTCAACAAGACTGTGGTCCTTACTTTGACAGAACTGTGACCATCGTCCTTACCAACAGGTTTTCTTTTCCTTTTACTTTGCACTCAGGGGGACCACATGGAGCTCACACCTTTCTGTTCTTGTTCCAGGGTGCTGGGTTATACATCTGTGTTTGTGGGTTAAACCCAGTTTTCTCTGATACATTGTATTTATTGTAATCTTTTTATTAAATTGTACCTCTGATTGTAACCTCTCTTGAGCTGGGTTCTTTTCTCCCACTGGTTTACTTTTAAACCAGCACAAAGTGAAAACCTCAGACATAATTGTTAAGCAGATTAGAAACACTTAGCTAGATAGGAATGTTGCAATCCCATTTTCCATAGGATATATGAACCTCCTATGGCAAGGAGGTTCCCAGTTCTGCAGGTTCAGAACTGAACATAATCCAACATTCTTTGTTTACTGAATAAGTAAGAAATAAATGATATGTCAACAGTAAAGTTAGGAGATGTAAATAAAGGTTTCATTTGAAAGTTTTGCATATATGTGACAGAAGTAATCAGGCCCATTCTTAACCATTCTCAGCTGAAACTAAGAATGGAAACCACCCCTGCCTCTACACAACACAAATGTATACATGACAGAGTATAAATCTTAACATTCAGTAACATAAGAATCATCTTATATTTCTACATCATGGGGTAAAAAATAAACCCTGAAACATGGAAAAAAATACATGACTTTCCTGGGGTCTTGCTGTAGGCTGACATATAAATGACAGGAAACTAGCACATGGAGCAAGGCTATGTTATTTTGTACCATCACGTTTTCAGACACTTGCCTTTAGGCTGCATGGATTTCTTTTCAGAGCTCTTTTTCTTTTTTAACTTGCTGCAAACATATTTTTAACTGCACAGTTCTACACATACAGTTAGATTCTTTGTGCTACATCATAGTGCCTGAGTGGTGTAATTAAATACATTCTTCCCTCAAAGTCAAGACAGAAATATCACTAGTGTCATGCTCTTGGAGCTGAATGATGGATGGGAAGCCAAACAAGGCACCATATTACAGGGGCTGCAATCCTGAATCAATAAATATTCAGGTGTTTCTAAACTTTTTGGGTTTTTCCTCAGGTATATCAGTGTAACATATTAATCTGAAGTGGGACTTGGTGTGCCAAGTGAAATAGAAATGGTTCATTTACATAAATAACAGTCAACTAAACGCAACTCTTTTTTTCTCAAAACAGGCAATCATTAGAAAACAAAATTAATATATTTATTTATAAAAGAGTAAAATGTTCATTCTCACAAAACCCCAGTCTCCAGAATATTCTTTCAAAAGATACTGTTGTTGCAAATATTTTTTGTGTTGTGGTAGTGCTGTAGAAGTTTCAGCTGCTGTCTGGCAATTTTGTGGTTTTCATAACAAAGCGGTGTTATGAGGGGTTAATTGAATGGCTTTTTGCAGTAAGCATTTTCTAAAGGATGCATTTGAGCCTGGGAGAAAAGCAGAGGTATGCTAGAAAGAGGGGATGACATGAACTGACATTATGAGTCAATTGAGAGTCCACAAAAATGATAGTTGATGGAAAAATGGAAAGGGAACAGGAGAATTATGCTTTTGGTGCTGAAAAATAAAAGAAACAGATAATGCTAGTGAAATAAGCATAGATTACAGGATGAAAATAAAAAGATAAGAAACTTCTTGTAACAGAATTCTGACTCATATAAGCAAAGCTAAAGAAAAGAGTGCTGCAAACCCCAAAACATAATATGATAAAAATCTGGAGGGCAGTTTTAGCCATATGGCTTCTTGGGAGAGAAATACCCATAACGCCCACATCTTAAATTATTATACTCACAATAGTGTCAGTTTTTTGAGCATGTTCCAGATTTGAAAATTTAGAAATGAAAGAATAATACCACAACAACATTATAGATTTGAGTGATAGGCCGGATGGTAGTTGGTAGTACTGTCAATGCCAATCATGGCATAGAGAAAAAGAGGGAGAAAAAAAGGAAGATTTGTGATTAGAAAAGAAGGGAGCAAAGAAGAGAACCTGATCTGCAAGTTGTTGTCATAGAGATAGTCACTAAATTCAGGCTTATAGATTGGATCAAATTTAGAGCAAAAAATGACAGGAATTGTCTGAAGAACCATTAAATTTCCTTCTGATGCAGCACAGGTATGAGGAACAGTGATAAATACTGAAGACGAATCAGTTTATGACAGGGTAGTGTAAGCTAATAAAGGAAAAGGCAGAGCATAAATAATTTTAGACAAAGATTAATAATAGTTTTGAAACTTGTCAAAGAGGAACAATCTTAATAAAAATTGAGTCAGGAAATTGAAAAAATAGACAAACACAGGGAGTTAAACTGAAAAAGTTTTAAAGCGAAGATGGGAAATTTATATCAGCAACAGTTTTAAATTAGCTTGTAGGTGAAAATAAGAAAGTGAGGTAATTAAGCTATAGTTGTATAGTATTTGCACAATATTATTTGTACAACACTGATAATATTAACAATTTCCCTTCAGAGGAATTAAAATATATATTATGATTTAACACACTAAGCAACAACCATCACTAAAAGTATGCCATCATGTTTGAGCACTCCATTGTAAAAATATGTTATGATCCTATCCCAGGTGAAATTAATGAATTAAGTGAAAATATATAAGGACATAATATGTAACTTAAACATACATGTATACTATACAAGCTTCCTTTTTTTTTTTTGTAGGCTATTATAACCTCTGAATATTTTTATAGCAGAGTACTCAATAGGAAAAAGTCCCACTAGGTTTAGAATCATAAAAAAACAAGTGTAATGTAAGAGACAGAGTCAGGAGATAATAGTAATGTAATGCTTTCCAATACTTCAGTTTAAAGTCTCTGACAGTGATTCCAAAGCTAGAAACCTGACAATTCCAAAACATGTGCAGGATTACCTTCACAATAATTTCTTAATAACCTACCTGAAATAAATGCAATAAATGTACACAGGATACTAATTGTCATGGCCTTATATGTTGACATAAATCTGAAATGTGTACCTTCATGTTCAGCAGTAGGCAAATAAAACCCGGAAAATATTGTGCATCTCTGGGAAGGGTATGGAGAACTAGACCGCACATAATTTTGCCCTATAGAAGTCCTTGCTACACTAACATTTTAGGTGCTCTGTGCAGTTCTGATTACTGCATCTCAGGAAGGACACAGGGCAGTTAGAAATGTACAGAGATAACATAGAAATTATGAGAGGATGAAAAACTGCTTTGTGATTTGAGACTGAAAATATTTGAATTATACATTTAAGACAAAACATGATGTGGTATATGCTCAAGGTTTACAAAATGATGAAAGCAGATAAGGTGAATGGTACTCGTTGAATTCTACAATAACTAAGGTTCAGTCATAAAAGCCAAAAGGAAATCAGTTTAAAACAGTTAATAGAAAGTACACAGCACCTAGCTAAATTGTCTAGTTTCAGTAAAGTTGTAGATGAGGTGCCCTCAGATTCAAGTATACATTAGATGAACTCATAGAAAACTGGTCCAAAGGAGACAGGTAGGAATGTAATGTCCAACATCCACCTTGGCAGAGATAAGTACTACAGACCACAGAAAATGGCCTGGGCTGAGAGGTCCTGCTAAAGATCACCTCCCACTGCCATTGGCTAGCTGGACAGCTATGGTTAGCCAGAGGGCCAAGCCTATAATGTTTTTATATTTGAACAGAGTTTCCTTAGAGAGAAAACTCTTAGTTGAACTAAACACATACACACAGGTGTTAGCACTGAAATCTAAAAACTGACATATTTTTGTCATTCTAGCTGTGCTTTCTATACAACTCCTATGTCCTTTCTTTCTGACATGGTATCAAAAAGACCTGTACTTAGCCTTTTAACATTTCCAATTAGCAGCAGCATTATCATAGCCTGAATCCTGTTGTCTGAGCTCTCTATCTTCCTCTTGGCTCGATTCTAGTTGTTTTGGTTTGGTTTGTTGGTTGGTTTTTTTATGGTGGGAATATGCAAAATGGCATTAGCAGAATACTCAACTTCTGTTACAAACTCATTCCACAGTTCTTGCCACACAAAAATGTGATCATTAGTACTACTTAGAAATTGACTGCCACATGATTTCTGACTACTTTATTATAGAATGCCTCCAGTTAAAAAAAAAAAATGGAAGCAATCATTCCTGAAAGATTTTGAATCTTCATCAATAACATTCAGATAGAGGTTGTTTTCTGCTGAGTTTTTGTACTTATGCTTTCACAAGGTAATTCTGTTTGATTCAGTTTGGCTTCTTTGTTTTTGCCAGTTGGCCACCAGAATACAGTTTTAACACTTGTTTTAAGGAGTCTTATATCTATTTATTTCCCCCTACCTTATCGCTGATCATTTTTATCATGGATTCAATAGACCACCTGTCTTGGTTTGAGGGGAAAAACCAAAATGTTTACCCACAAGCGGGGGAGGGGGCCTTCTCCACAATAATCACGCCACTCTTTATCAAATTTAAGAAAAGGAATTTTAATACAAGAAGGATAACTGTTCTTAACTGATATATATCTATATATCTATCTATATATATATCTATCTATATATATATATATCTATATATATGTAAACAGACTAGTGCAAACCACTTCCCCAACACCACAAGAGAAAGAAAAAAAAAAACAACAACAAAACCCAGCAGGTTTTCCTCTGGGAGGAAAGTTATACTTAGGCAGTGTCAATGTCACAGCCCGGCTGGCTGCGGAGTGAGTTTCCAGTCCCTCTCCAGCAAGACAGACGAGTGGTGAGCTCTCAGATGAACTCTGTGTCTCTTGTCCCAAGTGAAGAAAAAGAAAGCTGAAAATAGGGAACCACCGCGTGTCCTGGAAAGCAGCTGCAAACCTCTCTCTCCTGGGTCACTGCCCCAGCCGGGGCAGGCAGGCCGTGACGGTGCAGGCGATGGTGAGACCGGAGCAGAGGCCGGGACCCCAGATGCAGGAACCAGGAGAAACAGCCGTGGCAAGGAGAAAAGCAGCGGCTCAGCAAGAAGCCCCAGCAGAGTAGCCAACAGCAGGATCAGGAGAGAAAAAAAGAGCAGCTTCCCTCCTCGGCAGCACACACACCACTCCTCCGTTCCGCCGAGCTAAGAGTGGAAAAAATGTCCCCAAAAACAAAATAGACAACCTGCCCCCACCTAAGCGATCAGCAGTTAACTACTTCGTTTTGTTAACTGCTGGCATGGGCAGTTAGTGGCAGGGGAGAGAATTTACATAATAATCCCAAACTACACCACCACCTTATACAATTTCTTTTTCTATGATTTAGAAATTGTGATGGTCCAGGCCATAAATCACACCAAAACCTGCACTGATTTTGTACCTTTTTATGTTTATCCACATATAAAATTATAAAATTATGTAGAGAAGAAAAAATTCCCCCTTGATATCTTCATGTCTGTAAGTTGATGCTGAAAATTCATAAGCAGGTTTTGGTAGTTGCACTCAACCTAATCTAATAGTCAACCATACTTTATTTGAATAAGTTCTTTTAAAAACCATTATAGATATGAAAATAAGAAATTAAAGGAACTATTATGGCATGATATGAAGTTCTATAGTTGAAAGGGCTTAAAGATACATTTGTATGTTTAAATCTTTCAGATCGCAAAGAGCATTAAATCGCATAGAGTACTCTGTCCTTGCTTCTGGTGTTGTGCCTGTGAGGTACTGTAAAAGGAGGAAAGATTTGCAGCTTATTGAATTTTAGAACAAATGCCATCTGGACTAATTTGTGAATCCAGCAACTCTGCTTCAGTTCAGCTCGATACACAGGGGAAACATTTAAGAGGGAGTACGGTTACAGAGAGGAAAGCCATTGACCTATGACTAATTTGTATGCTTTAGGAGCCCTCTAGTATTTTTTAGGAGATTATCTTCAATAGGTTACAGCATGCTTGATTAAGGTGGTGCAAAACATTTGTCTCACAGGAAATAAAGTCCCAATTTTAAACAAATAACATGTCCATTTGTCTTCTGATTTTGGGCAGAGAGGAGAGTTCAGTATGCCTCATACTTTGTGGATTGCATGAGCTGTTTATCACATTTATGTGAGTATATTTTGGACTTGGTTGGATGTTGCTACCATCTTTTTAAAATATCGCTTTTATACAGACTGTCCTTACCAGTTAGCCCATAGCCTAACTTTCCCAAACAAAACATGAAGCCAAAACTTTCTGGGCCCTAAATAATAGCTGTGCTCTTCCTGTCACCATCTGTTGGTTTTGGACACAAGGCAATATGTCATACTTCCAGCAGTTCATATGTGCTTCCGTTGTCAATTCCAGTCAGACTAATTTTTTCCTATGGTTCTAGAAATTACCTAATAAAACTATATCAACTATATATAAAACTATAAAATTATGTTAAGCCACATACATTCACCTGCTTTATTTAATATGAATATCTAATAATTGAAAAATTAAATTAAAATAATTTGGGAATATTCAGATGTTGCTTATTGCAGCATCATTATTGATTGTTCCAGATTTTGAAAATGCAGTGGTAGCTTAAAGAAGAAAAATAATACTCTTTTAACATGAAAATAGTTGGAGTAATCCAGATGAAAACATAGATTGTTGCCTCTTGGTTCTTACAACAAGAATGAATCTCAGCTATTTACTAACATGAAACAAATAAAAGGTGCCTCAAGTGAAGTGCAAAGCAATATACTTTACAGGAGTTTCTAAAACTGGAATTCCATGAAAAATATAAATTACAGCAATAGAGAGAGAATGGCTAATAAATATATGGATCTCACTATGATTTTGCCAGTGTTCATGTTGTAAACAAATTTTGTCCTTCATTACAGCAAACAAACTATTGAAACCAGATTTCACACATAGCAAGTGGGATTTCACTCACATTGCACTGTGTATAAAGACAACAGTAGTTTATCCAAAAGAAGTATTGTTGGTAAGACAAAAATGATATTTTTGGAGATATTTGGAAGTTGTTATGTCTCCAAATACCTAAACATCTTTGAAAAACTGCATTCCATAATACTGTACTGATGTGGATCAAATTGACTCCCTGATTCCAATCAGTAATTAAACTTGACAAGGCACCTGGGCAGGCTTTGACTAACAACACATTATATTACCCATTTCCGGTGCGATATAAGCCCTTATTTTAAACAGAAAATTAAAATAATTTCATAGAATCATGAAATAAATTAGGTTGGAAGTGACCTCTGAGACCATCAAATCCAACCTATGTCCAAACACCACCATGTCAACTAGACCATGGCATTAATTGTCATGTCCGGTTTTTTCTTAAACATCTCTGGGGACACCAACTCCACCACCTCCCATGGGAAGCCCATTGCAGTGTTTAATCACCTTTGCTGTGAAGAGATTTCTCCTAATGTCTAATCTAAACCTTGTGATTATATGCAAGAGCCGGAGCAATGTTTAGAGATTTCTGGGGGCCTCAGAGGTGCATTTTAGGACTTTACCCAAAATGTAGCTGTCTACTAAAGTTTCATTTAGCAACTGCTGGGCCATATGAGAGCCAAAGCTCAGTAAAAAACTGTTTCTGGTTCTCAGAAATATTCCTCCCTGGGAAAAAGGCTTTACTGAACTTCTTCAGACTTCTGGCTAATATGTTCTTCAGCCTGCTGAGGTTCCTCAGAACAGCAGCATGACCTTCAGATCTATTATACCAGTTTCTTATTGTCTGTGAGTTTGCTTAGGATGCACTTTGTCCCATCACCTATGTTACTAATGAAGATGCTGATCAACTTTACATATAAAGAAGTTTTACAGAAACACAGAAAAGGATGGTGTTTGATGCTTGGAAAGCACCAAGAGGACTCATCAGCCCTGCCAGCCTCCCTGGGGTGTCTCCTGCCCCTGCAGACAACCCCCCCTTAACACCTATTCCCAGTTTTGTCAGCCCCTGGTCACAGTGTCACCACTGCAGGGCTGACGACCATCTCCCCAAAGCCCAGTCCAGCCCAGTCTCAGGCTTTTTTGAGCTAGTTCTGACACACCAGCTGGTGTCCTGGCACTTTGTCCCTGTGGCACTGCTCAGCCATCATGGATGTGCCTGACCCTGGTTTCCCTCACGGAGCCTGAGTCTGATCTCCACCTGCACACTGACATCCCATCTGTCAGTGTCCCACTGACCCTACTCAGCCATCATAGGATCAGGTCCTAGCTGTGCCATTTTAAACCAAGTGCCTGCCCTGACCTCACAACTGCTCTGTGACTGTGATACTGCATTATGATCTGGGTTCCTGTCTAGACCTGGCCACTTCCTCCAGGTCTGTCACTACTGGCATTGCTCAGGCCCTCACCTCCCTGTCATCTCAGTGGGCCACACCTGCTTCTGCTGCTTCCCGGCAAAGTCACAAACTGACTTCACAGTCTCCTTTCCTGATAGTGCTAAACAGGCAAATTTTTTACATGTATAATTCGTACATGGGTGAGTGCAGCAGCACTTTCCTCCTCTGGAGGGTGACATTCACAATTCAGTAGGTGATTTAAATGGTCATAACTCATTCAAATCAAATGAAATTACTTCCACTGTAAGATTTTTTGAAAAAGTTCTGTTCTTATGGCAGATTTTTTCTTGATAGAGTCAGCAATATTAAGAGAACTGTTCAAAAATAAGTCAGTTTTTTATATTGCATAGATCTTATATTTTCCCCCACTTATGCTTAGAATTACTCTAAATATACTCAGGCTTTTAAAATTCAGTCAAAGCCAAAAAGCAAATAACAGAAGGAAATATTTAAGAAAGGGGTTAGGCTGGAAATCCATGGACAACTTAATTTAACATAGTAATTATTATTCTGCCATTTTAAAGGGGGCAAAATCTCCATTTGATTGCAACAAAGTTGTTTGATCATTCTTTTAACAGATACTCTTCTTCCTTCTTATGTATTTTTTCATTTCATAACACTTTTCAGAGGTGCTACTATTAAAAAGATTAGCTGATTAGCTGTGGAATGGCAGTTTTGCAGCTTTTGATGATGAAGGACATGAAAGAAGCCTCTTTGCCTTGATCTCTCCTTGTAAGATCTACCAGTGGGAGTCCAGGGTTCAAGAAGTGAGAAGGAAAGTTTGGAACAAGGAAGACTTACTCCAAGAGGTGGATCAGGTTGGAAAACATTGAAAGAAATAGGATATACTTAGGTTCATGGGACTTCTTGGGGCACACCCACAAGTGTTTGGCGTTTGGGACACCCACAAGTGCAGTGTTTTTCATAGGCCACTCCTGAAATACACAAGGAAGGACAAGGAAGTTACAGGGAAGTTACAGGGAATGGTTACAGGGACTTGCCAATGGTAAATCCTCTTTTAGTGACCTTGATAGACTCCAGCTCAGTGGATGATGAACAGTGGAGGTTGTTCACCTTGACTTTAGCATGACTTTCAGTACTGCCTTGCCTAGTACTCTCATGAACACAACAATAAAGTAGTGGCCCCATAAGTGGGCACTAAAGTGGACTGGAAACTGACTGAATTAGCAAACTCAGTGAATTGTGATTAGTGTCAATGTAACCCCAGTTGGAGGCTAGTCATGAGTGGTGCAATCCAAAGTTGATACCAGGGCAAATGGTGTTTAAACATGTTCATGTAAGAAATCATTTTCAAAAACAGGGAAAACCTTTCTTTATTTTAAGGGTAGTTGAAAACTGAACAAGTTAACAAGAGAGCTTTCTGAATCTCCATGCTTGGAGATATTAAAATTCTGACAGGACATGACCCTGAGTTGTTGGCTCTAGCTGACTCTGTTTAAACAGGCATTTTGGAAAAGGCAATCTCAATAAGTCTCTTACAGCCTCAAACATTCTGGTCCTATGTTGGTTTACAATATGTGCACAAGTTTTTTCCTGTGTTCCAGGAAAAGTAAACACTGATATAAAAAATACATTTAAATTGATTAATTGGCAAGAAAAGGTGAAGAATGTAAAATGCAAACCATTTTCAGACTAGATGCTATTATAAACATTTGACTCTGTCATTTGTGATATATGTAAAATTCTACCAGTGGATTAGTTTTAAGAAATTCTGAAACCAGATTGACCGTATCATTTTTTTTTCCTGAATAAATGTGTAATCCATTGTAAATAACTAGCTGTGTTGTTCAACCTGTTGTTGTAAATAACTAGCTCTGGTTTTATACCATTTGGTCGTTGGTTGGTGGTTGGTTGCTTTTCTATTACTTGTAGAAATGCCACATTTTTATTCCCAAAGACATACTTGGAAATAGCAAGTCATTCAATAGCTTTCTTGAACTTAAGAACTCAGTGAAGACTTCTTGTTACACTGTTTCAAATGGATAATAATATTTCATCAAGGTTGCATCCTGAATGATATGAAAGTACTTTAAGAAAAGAACAGTTTCATAGTATATATGTGCTAAAGAAAAAAGGGGAAGGGGGAGAGGAAAGGGGAGTTGGAAAAGGAAGGGAGAGGGACAAGAGGGCAGGGCAGACAAGGCAAGGCAAGGCAAGGCGAGATAATATGGGACAACAAGCAAAGTTGCATAGCAAACTTATCTTTGGTTTCTTTGACTTTACTATATTTTGTATCATGAATTGTTATAAGAAATTATATTTACTATAATGAAGAAGGGGTTGTGTACAATAACAATCTTTCTCTACATCCATCCACACAGTTTGACTTCAAATGTTCAGCAACAAAGCAGACTTCTACCACATTTCAAAGTATTCAATAACTCTATATAATTATAAACTTTAAGATAAAGTTATATGATACACTTACATTCTTTTCTCCTCCCCTCTCAGTAGAGTATTGATGTAAAAATATTTATCTTTTCAACTGGTAGTAATTTTTCAAATCAGACATTAGCATTTCATGCTGTGCTAATTGTTCCAAATAAGAGGTAGAAAATCATGAACTATAGTTTGCTGTCATTCAGTACTTACTAAATGTAACTGTGCTTCATTAGATTTACATTGATCTCTACACATGAGGAAAATAGATTCTAATTTATTTCAATTATAATTTAGAGTTTATGATAGACAATAATTCCCAATACAGACAGTAAATATGTGGGACAGATGTCCTGGTGGGAATCTGTTATAGATCACCCAAGCAGGATGAAGAGGCAGGCAAAATACTCTGTAAGCAGCTGGGAGAAATCTTGTGATCAATTGCCCTTGTTCTTGTGGGAGACTTCAACTTAGCAGATGCCTGATGGTAGTACAATACAAAGGAGGTAACACTCAAGAAGGTTCCTGAAGTGTGTGGAAGATAACTTCTGATGCAGCTGGTGAGTGAGCCAGTCAGGGAAGGTGCGCCCCTGGACCTGTCATTTGTGAACTGATGGGTGATGAGGTGGTTGGAGGCCATCGTGGGCACAATGATCACAAAATGGTAGTTTTTAATTCCCAGTGAAGTAAAAAAAGGGGTCATAGGAACTTCCCTTTTTGACTTCCAGAGGACAGACCAGGCCTCTTTAGGAGACTGGTTGATAGAGTTCCTTGGGAGTCAGCTCTGAAAGTCAAAGGAGTCCTGAAAGAATGATCATGCTTTAAGAAGAAAATCTTAAAGTTTTCTCAATAGTGAAGTTCCCTTGGTTGTCCAAAACTTTTTGCTATTTATACATTTTAGCAAAAAAAGGAATTAAAGCTCATTGGCTACACAGTCCTCTCAACTTATTGGTCAAATGACTGCCTTACTTCTAATGCTCATCTGTCTGCTTGCTTGATCTTTCTCTTCTTTTGAGTCAGTGGGTTTCTTGAGTCAGTGGGTTTCTTGGGTCAATGGGCCATGAGTCAGCAGTTCTGATCTCCTCCTGCTGGAATTGCCTTATAACTGGTCTGATTTCACGATGCTGAGTTGGCATTCCTTTTGGCCCATAAATTCTTCATTTTTTGTGTCCATTATCAGTAATATATTCTCCCCCAGCATTGTTTCATTCCCCCTAGGTCCAAGATAATACTCAGACAATAGCATGACATTTATCTTATCTATAGTCTAAATTCCAGGTATCCACAGAGGAATATTTGAAGGTTGGGGCGGTGGTGCTTTGGTTGTCATTGGTGGTTGCAGATACCATCTGTCCCATAACTTGGGGTGCTCTTCATTAGACCAGTGATATGTGTATGAGCAGTTGCTTCTTTACACAGTTTGCCACAGTGGGAATATTTTTTTTAATGCATAACCCAGGATGCGATAAGCAGACCTCGCCTCTGCCTGGACTTAACACCATACTGTCATTCCATTCTGTGCTTATCTCATGGCAAAGTTCTTCTGGGGCCTTAAGAGTGCTTGAGACAGGCAACTGTGCTCTCAAAGTCCTTGCAGTTGGGGCAAACATACTGACAAAAGATGAGGAAAAGGCAGAGGTACCTAATACCTTCCTTGCCTTAGTCTTTAATATCAAGACCAGTTGTCATCAATCTACACAGCCCCCTTAGCTGAAAGACAGAGAAGGGGAGCAGAATGAAGTCCCCATAATCCATGAGAGAAAAGTCAGTGACCTGCTATGCCACTTAGACCCACACAAGTGCATGGGATTCACCCAAGAGTAGTGAGAGACCTAATGGAAGAGCTCAGCAAGCCACTTTCAATAATTTACCAGCAGTCCTCACCAACCAGGTGGTCCCAGGTGACTGGAAGTTGGCAAATCTGCCATCTTTCTACAAGAAGGGTAGGAAGAATGATCCAAGGAACTACAGTCCTGTTAGTCTGACCTCAGTGTGGGAAAGATCATGGGGCAGAGTGTCATAATGCAACATTTAAAGGACAACCAGGGGATCAGACAAGTCAACATGGCTTGGCAGTGCCTAAAAGGAGGTCCTGCTTGACCAATCTGAACTCCTTCTATGACAGAGTAACATGTTTAGGGGAAGAGCAAAAGTGTATGGGTGTTGTCTACCTAGATTTTAATAAAGCTTTTGACACTGTTTTAAACTGTATTTTCCTGGAGAGACAGGCTGCTCATGTCATGGGTGAATACACTCTTTACTGGGAAAAATATAGGCTAGACGGCCAGGCCAAGAGAGCGAGTGGAGTTACATCCTGTCGGCAAGTGGGACTCCGCAGGAGTCAGTACTGGATCCAACCCTATTTAATATCTTCAGGTCCAACCTGGACAAGGGGATAACTTAATCCTCAGTAAGTTGATAGAAAACATCAATTTGGGTAGGAGTGATGATTTGATGGAAGGTAGGAAGCCTCTGTGGAGGGTTCTGGATGTACTGGATCTGTGGGCTGAGGACAACTTTATGACGTTCAGTAAGCTGAAGAGTTGAGTATTGCTCCTGGGTCACAACAACCCCATGCAGTTCTACAGGCTGGAGGATGAGTAGCTTGAGAGCTGCTCATCAGAAAGGGGCTTGTGGGTGCTTGTTGACAGCTGGCAGGGTATGAGCCAGCACTGTGCCTAGGTGGTCAAGAAAGCCAGTGGAATCAATGGCCTGTATAAAGAATAGTGTGGCCAGAAGGACTAGCAGAGTCATTGTCCCTCTGTACTGGGCAATGGTCAGTCCATACCTCAAATCCTGTGTCCTGTTTTGGGCCCATCACTTCAAAAAGGACATTGAGGCACTGGAGCTTGTTCAGAGAAGGGCAATGAAGCTGTTGAAGGGTCTGGAGCACAAATCTTATGAGAATTGGCTGAGGGAGCTGGGGTTATTTAGCCTGGAAAAAACTGGTTTGTGGCATCTTATAACTCTATACAACTACCTGCAGTGAGGTTGTAGAAAGGTGACTGTTGGTCATTTTTCCCAAATTACAATTGACAAGACAAGAAAAAATGTCTTTAAGTTGCATCAAAGAAGATTTAGACTACATATTAGGAAAAACTTCCTCTCAGAAAGAGTTGTAAAGCACTGGAACAAGATTACCCAGGTAAGTGGTACAGTCAACATCCCAGGAAATGTTCAAAAAACCTGTGGATATGGCACTTGAAGACATTGTTTAATGGTGAACATGGTGGTGATGCTACATCAATGGTTGGACTTGATCTTAGAGGTCTTTTCCAACTTTAACAAGTCTATTATTCTGTAATTTGAAGTCCACCTGCTTGCCAAGAACATTGATTTGCAGGTCTCATTACAGAGAACAAAAGAGCTACACATCTTTCAATAAGTCCTTTGACAAGGTATTCTTCTGAGGATACTCTTGATCTACCATGTTCATCTGTTGCATCTACACTGAGATTTATTATAAACTCTGAATGATTGCACAATTATTATAAGCAACAATGACAGAAACCTGACCCACAGCTGCATTAATTATTCCTCTGAGTACAAAAGCATCTGCTCTATTATAGACTCAGAGTGTTTCACTCACATTCTTTTGCTGATATTCTTCATTCTCACAAGCCTCTGCTACCTTGTTCTTCCTGCACGTGCCCAGGAGATTTGTATTTAAAAAAACAAAACAAAAGCCCCAAATTATTCATATCCTATGTGTTTGGTTTATCTGCTGCAGCATTTGAGAGATGACAAACTAAAGAAAAAAACCCTAAAAAACTGCAAAAGTAATACATTACCTGCTATGTATAAAGTTTGAAGTAATAAATACTAATTCCTATAATATGACCCAAGAACAGAAAAAAATTTAGCTATCACTTATTTTTGTATTGTACATCTACTTATTTTTATATTCTCTTTTCTCACTAATTTATGACTGAAACTCCTTGGTTGATATTATTTATTTACCCTCTCACCATGGAGAGTTTAGGTTAAAAAGAACTACATCTACACTGCTCTACTGTTGTATAATTTTTCCTGCACATCTAGGCTCTTGTGAAATAATTAAAGGGAATAGATTTCAGTGCCTATGCAGACCCACCATGGGAAGAAGCTGATTATTGCACTGGTCAATGAGGAAATGGTACAATCACTGCATAGCCTTGTACATGAAGGAGCAAAAAAAAAAGGATCATTAGGGTAGGAAAAGACCTTTAAGATCATTGAGTCCATTCATCAAGCTAGCACCACTGTGTTCACAATTAAACGATATCCTTAAGTGCCACATCCACTCATTTTGAACAGTTCCTAGAATGTTTACTCCAACACTTCCCTAGGCAGCGTGTTCCATTGTCTTCTGTTCAATTTCATTTTTAATTATTAGAATGTTTATTGCTACAATACTGTCATGTTCATGAACAAGAGGGAACAAAAATATAATTTTATAATACTTTCCCCTAAAGCATAAAATATATCAAATACTGTCTTTCCCTCAAAATAAATCACAGCTCTTAATGAGAAGGAGCACAGTGAAGTAGGAGAATGTAATATAGTCTGCAACAACAGCAGGTTTGAAAGACAATTGAACTGATTGAACAAAAGACTCAAGAATCAATGTCAATCATCTCCCAAGACAGTGGAACTGTGAAATAACCACAACATAATCCTCTACCTATACAGAAACTACAATGGATTCTGTAACTTTTTCAAGTACGTATAAAATGTGTTTCATAACAACCCTCTGTTAAGCAGCTATCAAATGACCATAGAAAAAATTTCAGTCTTCAAATCAAACCCCTTCTCTTGAGGAAATAATTTGCAATATATTCATAAGAAAAAAGTCTGAATTTCAAAGTATACAATGAGAACCAAGCAAACAAACAAAGAAAGAAAATAAATACTATCATCAGTAATCAAAATTTGATGGGGACATAATGTGTGATGCTGTACAGTAAACATTGTGGTCTCAATGAAATGCATGGAAGTTCTACTACTTCACTTGCAAGTCAATGAGGTTTGAAGAACTGTATGGTTGCATAGGCCTGTGCATACAAATTTACGAAATTTCTGGCATTCTTTTTGTTTATTGGTTTAGGAAAACCATACTTGAACTGCTTAACTTTTTTTGTTTGTTTGTTTTTTCTGTGAAAGAGGAAGGGTCATTTTATGTAGATATATTGAATTTTTTACTGGAAATAGTAATATGAAATAGTATCACACAAGAGACTCTCATCTGGTGTTAATGGCCTTAGCATCTCACTGCACTGGAGACAATCCCTGAACTTACCTTCACCTATTCTCCTTATGAAATTGTGTGATAGGCTCTGGTCCCAAGTGATAAAGAACTGCTGATTTGCTGATTTGTCAATTTGTCTGTTTAACCCTGTTACACCAATAGGCTAATATTTTATGGATCACTCTACTGTTTTAAACACAAGTATTGGTGACCTCACATAGTTAGTTGAGAATATAATGTAATTTCTGAGAGCTTGAGTTTTTAGTAAATTATATTCTTTTCTTCTACATTCTGATGTACCAGTAAGGAATGTTAAAATACTTGACAGAAAAAACTTGACCACTATGGAAAATAAATGGTTTAAAGACTGGATGAAAAGAGAAAAAATAAATAGGAAGTAAAGAATTGGATATTTTGGCAGATCATTATTTTCAAATGACAATGAAGACTTAAATGTAAGTTGCATAGAATGTGCTCCACTGCTCAAATCATAACTGGACTATACTGATCCCATACAAACCATCAGGTAGGGATCATAAAGAATTCATTGGTCATGCCAGTGTTTTTAAAGTTTCCTGAAGAATCATTTCATATTGTGAAGAACAGAACAGACAGTGTTAAGGATATCTTTTTTCCCACACAGCAGAAAAATTTTATTTTCACAAAATGGTGTTACATATGCACAAGGGCGTCTGAACAAGATTCTCTTGATTCCAGCTACACAAACTCAGAATAAATCAGCTTTCCACTGTGGCCTTTTTCCAGGAATCTGTTCTTTTTTTTTTTTTTTCCTTTTACATGCATTGGACTGATTTGCTCTTTCTAGGAGTTAGAGTTTTCTATCTCTCAAAGAAAGAATCACTGCCTTAATTATTTGTCAATGACAAAGTAAATTAGGATTGGAGAAGACTGCAGGATAACCTTGCTTTCCTTCGACCCAATCTCCCACTCACTCAAAATTTACTTGAAAAAAATTATGCTATCTGATTTCCCAGCATGGAAAGAAAGTGGAAAACAGTGTCCAAGAATTCTGGAATTGATCGATTTCTGTAACATTCTTGGGTCATTAGTAAAACCTGACATACAAGAAACACACACCCTTTAGATCCTTGTTTGCATCTAACAATGTTGTTCCAGCAAGTAAAACCTATGATTTCACGTTATATCTTATTATTTTGGTCAAGATTTGCCTTCACAATGTAGAAGAAACAAAATCTTATCTGCCATCCACAGTGATAGCCTCCAAGGGTGCATCTTGCTGACTGCATGCTACTATCACTCTAACTCAAAAATAAACACAGACAAGATTATGTCCCCAGAAGCAGTGCTGCCAGGGGCTGCATAGTCACAATCATGAAAGTGAAACCCCAGAAGAATAAATTCTACTAAAACAAATGAGAGGATGGGAGAGAAATTAAGCAGTTTGGTTTGAAGGAGGAAGTAGGAACATACAGATTTTCAAGGAGGAATTTCTGAAGGGTCTCAGTATGAAGACATGAACGTATGAATAGCTCTGGAAATCCTGCGATTGCTGGTTATTAACAGCGTATGACAGGAGAAATATCATGCTATATACTCCCAGTTTTACATTCTGTTCTAAAGCAAAAGTGACTGGCACAGAAAAAATCATAGAATTATAGAATCATTAAGGTTGGGAAAGACTTCCAAGACTATCAAGTTCAACCTTCGATGAAACACCATGTCAACTAAGCCATAGCACTAAGTGCCACATCAAGTCATTTCTTGAATACTTTCAGGGATGGTGACCCCACTACCTCCCTGAACAGCCTGTTCCAATACTTAATGACTCGTCCAGTGAAGAAATTCATTCTGATGTCCAGCCTGAATCTCCCCTGGCACAACCTGAGGCCATATCCTCTTGTCCTGTCACTTGTTGCTTGGGAGAAGAGGGTGATCCCCACCTTGCTACAACTTTTGTTTCAAGTCAATGTAGAGTTCCTTCTTTCTCCAAGCTAAAAAACCCCAGCTCCCTCAGCTGCTCTTCATAAGAGTTACTCCCTAGACCCTTTGCCAGGATTTTTGCCTTTCTCTGGACGCACTCAAAGTTTTTCTTGTAGTGATTGGAGCAGTGGCCTCACCAGTGCTGAGTATAGGAGAACAATCACTGCCCTAGTCCTGCTGGCCACACTATTGCTGGTACAAGGCAGGATGTCTTTGGTCTTCTTGGCCAGCTGAGCACACTGCTGGCTCATGTTGAGCCAGCTCTCAACAAGCACCTCCAATTGCTTTCCATCTGGGCAGCTTTGCAGCCACTGTTCCACAGCCTGTAGCATTGCATGGGCCTGTTATGACCAAAGTTCAGGACCCTTTTGGCTTAATTGGATCTCATACCATTGATCTTGGCCCATCTATCCAGCCTGTCCAGATTCCTCTACAGATCCTTCCCACTCTCGAGGAGAGCAACACTAATGCCTAGCTTGGTGTCACCTGCAAACTGACTGAGGGGCACTTGATCCCCTTGTCCAAATCACTGAAAATTATATCAATCAGGACTGGACCCAGTCCTGAGCTCTGGGGAACACCACTAGTGTCCAGCTGCCAGGCGGATGTAACTCCATTTACCTCCACTCTCTGGGCACAGCCATCCAGCCAGTTTTTAACCCAGTGAAGAGTACACCTGTCCAATGAATACTTGGCTAGGCAGATTTTTTTTTTATAAAGCAAAATGGAAGAATGTTGGAGGAGACAAGGAGTTTATCAAGTGGCAGCGATATTACAAGCGCTGGGTGGATGAGGACGCAGAGGTCCAAGAGTCCGGAGAACCCATGTGCTACATGGACATTTCTTCAGTTTAACTGTTATGTACCCCAATATGTCTACCCTAGTCATTTTCCCTTAGTCATCCCTATCCAAGTTTCTTCTTCCCACAAACCCCTAGGGCCTTTTTCCCGCCAACCCACTCCTGATTGGTCCCAGTTTGGTGCAGTGCACCAGTTTCCTTATATGGTTATGTTTAAGCCCTGTTCTCCCATTGGTTCCTTCCCCGCTCCTTCCCTTGTTCCAGCCCCTGATTTGCATACATCAATGAAGTGTGTTGCCCCTCCCTGTCTCCACCCCTAACTCCACCCTTGTTCTAGAAAGTTCCATGCTCCTCTATATAAGCCGAGCACCCCCCGATAAATTTGCTTCTCTTCGTGGACTTTCGACCTGTGTGGACCTCTTCCTTCGGGGATCGTCACCGGGTTGGGAGCGGGAGGAGCCACCCCAAGCTTCGAAGGGGCTTGACCCTCGAGAGCGCTTGCCTCTGCTCTTCGAGCCTCGCTCCTTGGAACTTAAACCCAATACACCGTATCGGTGGTCTTCTTAATCCACCGATAGAAGAATATATGTTAGTGTCTTCCTTTTGCTCACGGTTCAGACTAATGTTTCTTGGTACCAGAACAGATATGTGTCTCTGTTATAATTTACTTTTCAATGCTCAATTTGAATGAAGATATGTACCCAGCTTGTGATCACTGACGTGGAATCAAATCCTCTGCTGAATTAAATTGTAAGGCTGAATGTTTCTTATGTTCACTCTTTACAAATCACAGGCAGCCATACTTTTGCTTTATTTGTAATGCAACTGCTATGAACAGTTTGCAAGTAATCAGGGTTCTAGTGAAAAAAAAAACACAACAACAATTTTGGGGCCAATTCAAGAGAACAATAACCAGCTTTATTCTGCATTTGCATAAATATTTACAGAATATGATTGTGTGAAAATACATGCAGCTTTCTTTCTAAAACATTTTTCAGGTGGAAAGTACATCCATAAAATACTAGTTATTAAAAGCCGAAAGTATACAATGACAAACAAATAGTATTCTCAACTTTTCCTTTGCTTCTGGGAGCCAAATTCTATTGTCAGCTACATTAATATGAGCAAGTCTGAATAAACTTATCAGTTTTACTATATTTACTATGTATGTTTATCCACAGAATGCTTATACACAAAACCCACAGAATTTACCTTCTTATTTATTGTAATGCAGTATTTTTTTTCCTTAACAATGTTACCACTAATTCAGGTCAAGATTTATTCCTGGAGAATCCAAAGATAGCACTTATCACCAAAGAGTAGAAAAATTTAATTATATTTCTTTCTTTGACCGTCATCTAAGAGGAGGAAAACCAGTTTTATATGAGGTCATTTCATTCCTTGAAAATTCAAACCTGAAGTGACTTCAGTTACTACCAATCAGAGTAAGTCAAAAAACCAGAAAGATCAGATGACACTTTTCAAAACTTTGATCCTTTCACACCTTTTTAAAATCTGTAACATCTGACAGTCCCCAAAGATTTCCAAAAGGCCAGAAGTTCAGGGTTGGTAATACTAGGAGCTTACATTCAGAATATGACAGAATGAAAAATTGCATATACACAGAATTATGCATACGTTCTGTAATTTTTTATGTATCTGTAGCTTATACACTTTTTTTCAGAATACTTGTACCTCCTTCCTAACTGTAATATCATGGCAGCGTATAGAGAAACTGTTGAAGCAGGGGAAAAATTCAATGCCAGCCCATGTTGAATCACTTGACACTCATACTAGATATTAAAAAATACTAGAATTTTTCTCTTTCCAAAAAGCAAGGACAGGTTTGGACTTACACAGATTCTCTACACTGTTGTGTAATATGGTGAACCTGGCAGTTAAATCAGTTCATTTGAACTGGCAAATAAGGTGTATGCAAACACAGTACATAGAGCAGCAGGATGCCATTTTCTGAAGAGAAAGCAAAGCCTTTACTATTCAAAATGCTAGAGTTATAGGAATGTCAAAATTATATCTTTTAAAAGATTGAAAGTTCTCCCTTCCTATGTGAAATCACAGTTTAAGCAAAAATAACACCAAGTATTTTTTAATGATTTTTTTCCTGTGATTTTATTTGCATTCCTGTAAACAGAATAAAATCATTTCAAGCTCTTTGATCAGCCGGCCAAATCCGTTCTACAGACCAGTGGCACTGAGCAGATGGATTAATCAGAGATGAACTTGGGATTGTCTAATGTTGCAGGGAAGAAAATCAAGGCTTTGGAGGTGAAAAAGCTCTTATATTAGTAGAAGGTTTTTTTTCTTTAGAATGTAAAAATTTATGAATAGACATTAAAATAAACAAATTTCATATAAGCATAAAGATAGCAGATCAAAAGGCATTATGCAGAAATATTTCATTACAATTTTCAGTAACTATCTTATCCTAAACTCTTGGAATCACGGAATTATCAAGTTGAAGAGACACTCAAGATCATCTAGTCCAATGGCTAACACAGTGCCACAATAATCGCTCCTAAACCACAAGTCCAAGCGCCGCGATCAGACACCTCCTGAACCCTTCCAGAGATGATGACTCCATCACTTCTCCTGGCCAGCATATTCCAATGCATAACCACTCTTTGAGAGAAAAGTCTTTTTTCTAATACCTAATCTGATCATGTCCCTATGCAACTTAAGGGCATTTACCCTCATACTTTCACTTAAGACATGGCAGAAGAGAGCAAGCTTGCTACTACCTCCTTTTGGGGAGTTGTAGAGAACAATGACATTCCCCCTGAGCCCTTTTGTTCTCCAGGCTAAACAACCTCAATTTCCTCAGCTGCTCTTCATAACACTTGTGGTCCAGACCCTTCACTAGTTCCATTTTAGATATGCTCCAGCACCTCAGTGTCCTTTTAGAATTGATGGACCCAAAACTGGACACAGGATTCAAGGTGTGGCTTCACCATTTCTGACTCAGGTGGTCCTGCTGCCTACCTTATTCTTGTTATAGACCAAAATGTCACTGGTTTTCTTGACCACCTAGGAACACTGTTGGCTCATATCCAACCCTCTGCAAAACAGCATCCCCATGTCAATTTCTGATGAGCAGCTCTCAAGCTGTTCATCTTCTAGTCTGCAGTGCTACATGAGGTTGTTGTGACTGAAGTGCAGGACTTGACACTTGGCGTTGTTGAACCTCATGAAATTCATGGTCTTGGCCCATCAATTTAGACTGTCCATATCCCTTTGTAGAGCTGTACTATCCTCCAGCCGACCAACACTCCCACTCAGCTTGCTGTCATCAGAGATTCCCTTCTCCAGGTTGTCAATAAAGATGTTAAACAGATTTTTACCCAGTGAAGGGTGTACCTATTCACACAATGGGTGTCAAATTTTTGCAGCAAAATGCTGTTGAAAACAGTATTAGATGTACTTAAATCTAGTTAGACAACATCCACAGCCTTTCTCTCATCCACTAAGTTGGTTGTTTTGTCACAGAAAGAGATCAGATTCATCCACCCATTTTGTCTGTGCCTGATCATCTGGTTGTCCTGTATGTGCTATGTGATTGCACTAAAGACGATCTGCTCCACAGCCTTTCCTGGTACCAAGGACAGACAGATAGGCCTGTAGTTCCCAAATCATCCTTCCAACCCTTCTTGTAAATGGGCATTACACTGGTTATTTTTCAGCTGGGATTTCTCCAGCTAGCCAATACTACTGCTAAATGATTGAACATCATGTTGGTGTTAGGGCAACACTGCTGTACTTTGAAAAAATTCATTGCTTTTTTACAAACATTTTTTCAATGGACTCAGGAGGATATTATTACGAGTACTAAGTTCTCCTTTGTGACTCTCTGCCAGGAAAAGGAGGGGTTGAAAGTACTGTGTGAACATATTTATAACAAAATGAAAAAATTAAATGTATGTAATTATTATCATATGTGGAGGTACGTACAGACTATTCTGAAGAAACCTTGAGCGTTTGAATTTACAATATGAAGTTGGACAAAAACTTCCTTAGCCTACTTCTCCTTAATGCATTATAATTAAGCAGTCAAAATCTTCTGGTAACATTCGGCATGAGCTATTAGTCTTCAGTCTGGGAGAAATTGTTGATACTTTGTTTTCCTTGAAGATTATTTTCTAACAAGCAACCTAATATTGAGGAAGACAAAGATGTAAATGCATTATATCTGATGACAATCAGATGTTTGTTGGCATATCAGAACAGATATGTGCAAGGATATGTGTGGAAATATGTCCTCATTCAGAATTGTCTAATTCCACATTGGAACTAATTGGCATGACATATCACTGAAAGCAAAAGAGAAAATTGTTATAAACTAATGTGAAAGCAGATTGAATTAAAGGAACAGAATTTTATATATTTTTATTTATTGTGACAAAGGCTCTAGGTTTTTCCAGCCCCATCAATAATGTTTGGAACTAGTACTGTGTCCAGAAGCTGAGTAGATGAAAGCAAGTTAGTTTTGAATATAGGAAAAAAAATAGAACATAAACAGTATTTACCCTGATTTTTAATCTGTTTCATTAAAGGTTCTCAATTTTGTAATTAAAACTGAATATGGAAATTACTAAGATGTTGTGCTAGCATCAGTGTAATAAATTATGAAGTATTAGCCCATGCCAATATTCATGATCTTTTGTTGTTAACACTTATGCACTCACTCCACATTCCAAAGTATGTAATTTACTTATGTACTTCCAAATAACATATAAATGGTGAAAGAGTAGGATTTAGCATTTTTTTTCTCCTATTGAAGCCAGGTTTATTATGATTCATGTGGCATGAAATGAAAGATAATCCATACTAGTTGCTAAGAATGAGATATTGTACCATGCTAATTCGTCTCACTATTTCATAGGTGAGGTTTCTGTTAAGAGCTGCTTCTATCTTGTACAGTAGCAAGTAGGCATCTCATGATTCAGAGTGTTTCCCATTTTTTAATGAGGACAAAAATAGCCATGGGGATTCTTAACTTCAAGGTTAATATTGTTGTTGTGGTTCTGTGGTAATATACTTTGGGAAGTATCAAAATACAGAAAAAAACCAAGAACAGACAGTACCTCTCACTTCTTAATTGTGTTCTCAACAGAAACAGACATAAAAAACATCATACCCAGAGATTACTCTTTGTTGGGATAGACCTGGACTTTGTGAAATGGACAAAGATGGATAGATGAGGATGCCGAGGTCAAGGAGCCTGGTCCCGGGAATGTTGTTTTGCACCAAATTTAATGTTTCCCCTGTTTAATACATGTAATGTCACTAGGTCTACCCATTATATTTTCCCTGTAGTAGTCCCTATCCAAGTTCTTCTTCCCATAAACCCCTAGGATTTTCCCACCAACCCTACCCTGATTGACCCCAGTTTGGTGCATTGCAGTAGTTCTCCTTATATGGTTTTGCTCAGATCCCTGTTTCCCATTGGTCCTTTCCTTGTTCCTCCCCTCTGCCGATGCTTGGACCAATGGGATGCTTCTCTCCTCCCCTCTCTCCTCCCATGTTCTGGAAACCTCCCTTGACCCCTTTATAAGCTGGGCACCCCAATAAACTTTGCTTCTCCTTGTTGCCTCTCATCCTGAGTGGTTGTCTTCTTTTGAGAACCCGGCACCGGGACAGAAGCAGGAGCATCCTGCCCAAGGGGATAACTCTAAAAAGCTGCTCTTTTTAGAGCATGATATCACTTACCCTCGGAGCTGAAGACTCATCACACTGTATCGGTGGTGCTTTAATCCACCGATAACTCTTGTAATAGTGAATACAAAAAGACTGGGTAATTCTGATCCTTCCTGTAGTTTTGTAGGCTATATTGTGGATTTATTTGGATTAATTTCTATGAATAAGAATGCTGCACAAGAGCATTATTTTTGTTAGCATTTTTGGTCAGCTGTGCATGGAAAACAACCTTTTCTTTTTGCTCTGTGTTGCCATATTTAAACCTATCTGGTTTGTGCCTTTATGATGTTTATAGCAATTGGCAATGCAGCGTTAGGGTTCAACAGAAAAAATTGTAAAATAATTAAAAGAGACTCCATGGAAATATTCAGTTAATGGTGGTAAAATTCATTTTTAGCTACATTCAATGTTATCCTAAGAATTACAAAATAATAATTTTGGAGAAGAAATTGCTCTCATAATTTGGTGGTCTATTAAACTGATAATACATTGAGAATCTGCCTTGTAAGTGGCTTATTTTACGGTACTGTGAACTGATGATTCTAGAAGGCTTAAAGCTGGCCCAGAATTAATCATGTTGGAACAACTGCAGAGTTGCAAATCTGACACTGTTAATTAAATGAAGTATTTTCTTTACTTGCACATTTTCTACCATTGACAAGAGATCCTACCTGCTTTTCACTTCTGAATGGCTAAATAATGTTTTGTGAAGTCTCCTGTAGTCTGCCTTAAAGGGCAATTCTGTACTTCTGTTGAAAGAAAAAGAAAGGAAAACTGAAATTTCAATATATTTTTAAAATTTCAGTATATTCTAAATATTTTTTTATTCTGTGGAGAAAAACATATTTCTTTGTCCCCTTATGCTGAATGTGTAAGTGGTGACTCTTCTGCCTGAAGTTATGTTTAGCTCATGCATTTGCAAAGGATGGGCCAAAACCTGACCCTGATCTACAACTTTGACAGCTTGTGATGAATTGTGTACTTCAGTAGAAGTTTATTCCTAAATTGGGGAAATAAAGCATTTACATCTTATATGAGATTTGTGAAAAATGAACCTACAATGTGGAAATGTCTTTTGAGAGTTTATAAGGATTATTTTGCAAATGTGTTTGGTTTTTAGATTTTGCACAAGAAACATTGTTGAAGATGAAGAGGTTATCAGAGTCTGTTGTCTTTTCCTACCACCCCCAAGGTTTCTTCCAGGATTTGCTTGTCTGAAATGCTTGTGGCACTTGAGGTTAGCAGATTAGGGGACTTTGTCCAGTCCAGCAGTCTTGCATTTGCTTAGTTTGTTTCTTCGATTGATTTCTGTAACAGTTTTTTCATGACACAAGTATAAAGGAAAGTTATCTAAACCCTTACACCTTTAACTAAACTACCAGAATTTCAGAATTTCTCACCCTCATCTCCCACATCCATTTACCAAAAAAAAAAAACCCAAAACAAAAACAACAACAAAAACCCCCCAGAGATTTATCTACTTATCTTTAAAATTTGACAATATATTTTGATATTTTTTCATCATTCTCTAGAAATTCTGTAAGTGCATCTATAAATCTTGGTCTTATTACACCTATGTGTGCAAGAACGTTACTATGGAGATGCAAAAAATTCTTGGCTTCATATGCAAGCTAATAATACAGGCCCTCTAGGGTAAAAAATGTTCAAATCATTTACTCACAGCAGCAAATGCATTGACATCAAGGCATTCTGGGGGAAATCAACACCACATATTTGACATATGAAAAGAAAACTGTATGTTACTGAGGTGGGAGATTTCTGACAAATGACTCTCTGGTTTTGTAGACTGTATTGCCATGACAGGTTTACTGAACATTGTTTAGCTTTATGAATTCAGGAATAGAATTAAATGCTCAAAGTAAAATAATTACACCAGAAAACAATAAGAACAGGAATACTTACCTACTGGAGTTCTGTACAAAGGTGTTGTTATGCAATTTATTACATATAAATAAAAATATGGAAAAGACAAACCAATTGGGCAAAGTAGACTGACCTTTCTATTATTGTAATAGGGACTGACAACAGCATCCATTTTTCAAGAAGGAGATATAGTCCCTGTACTTTTTGGGCTGATGTAATAAATCACTACTACTTTAGTGTTCTAGATTTGTTTCTAGATTTTAAGGACCCAACAGTCCTTTTCACAAATACATGTGTAATAATTGCAAGTAACAATTTTCAAAAACGTGTGAGAACATGTTAAATTAGCCAGCACTGTTATTAGTGTTTTAATTTAAATATCCAACTTTTAGAAAAACAGAAACTCATATCATTTAAAAAGATGCATCACTTGACACTTTACTGTGTTCTTTTTGGGAAAATGTTTTATCACAAAATTGTTAATATTTGTTCTTAATGAACATGGGCTAAACTTTGCCATTGCCTGCATTTTCCTGCTGGATTTCACCAAATTAATCTGTGCATAATTTTAAATTAGGCTTTTGGGTTTTGTTTTTTTCTTTTTATGTCATCTCCAAATTGAATTCCAAGATTTGTTCCAGATATTCCAGTCTTCTGAGAGGCTGGATAAATGGACTGAGACCAATCGCATAAGGATTAACATGGTCAAGTACAAGATTCTGCCCTTGGGTCCCAACAACTTCCCCACATCGTGCCACAGGCTTGGGGCAGAGGGGCTGGAAAGCTGCTTGATGGGAAGAGACCTGCGGGTGCTTATTGACAGCATCTGAACATGATCCAGCAGTGTGCCAAAGCAGCCAAGAGTGCCAATGACATCACGGCCTGTGCCAAAAACAGTGTGGCCAGCAGGCCTAGAGCAGTGATCATCCCCTGTACTGGGCACTGGGGAGTCAGCATCTCAAATACTGTGTTCAGTTTTGGGTCCCTGACTTCAAAAAGGACATTGAGGTGCTGGAGTGAGTCCAGAGAAGGGCAAAGAAGTGTTAAAGGTCTAAAGTTTTATGAGGAGCAGCTGAGAGAACTGGGGCTGTTTAGCCTGGAAAAACGAGGAACAGGGGAGGACCCTCCTACCTGAAAGGAGGCTGTAGTGAGACAGGAGCTGATTTCTTCTCCTAAGCAACAAGTGACAAGACAAGAAAATGGCTACAAGTTGTACCAGGGGAGGTTTAGATTAGCTGTTTGGAAAAAAAATGCAGAAAAGATTGAAAAACTTTGGAACCAGCTGCCCAGGGAGGTGGTAGAGTCATCATCCAGGGAAGTGTTCAAAAAACTGCTGGATATGGCACTTGAGGTCATGATTTAGTGGTGAACATGGTAGTGGTGCACAGGTTGATGGCTAAACTTGATTATCTTAGAGGTCTATTCCAACCTCAAGAATTCTGTGACTCCATAATTCATTTTGTTTCTTACAACCAGAATAGCTAGTTCAGCTATCAGTAAAGCCTTACTCTCACTCGTGGTAATCTTCTGAGATAATCATTAAGCTCTAAACTCATCTGCTCCTACAATAACTGTCTCATGCAGTGTATTTAACATTCCAAGAAAATGAGACTGTGTTCATAAGAACAGTGCAGAATATGCCGATACAAGACCCAGTAACACTGAATTCTGACTTGGCTTCATAGATGAAAAATACCACAAAGTATAAATAACATAGACATAAATAATATAAAATTAAATGTAATTATAAATGTACATGTAGATATATACTCTAAATATAAAGTACATCCTAGATTTTTTGCTCACAGTCAACCACTTAATATTGTTCTCTAGGGCAGAAACATGGAAGTAACTACATACATCCAGGTGGAAAAAACAATTTTCATCACAAATCTACACAGCTCTGCCATCTTTCTGCCTTTCAGACCCAAGAAGTTGAGTCTGCTAGACTAGTAATCAAAGCAGCAACAAACAAACACAGAGCCTGTAATCCTTGCTCTGACTGCAGAATTAAAGAAAAAGGAAGGAAGAATTGCCAGATACCACAAGGAGCAGGGGAGGATAAACCCAGACTTTGCTGCTTTATCCTGCATTCATAGCATTTCCAGTAGTGCTATTTTTTCAGACTCTTTGTAAAAGCAGCATTCTCAAATGTAAGGTTGTTGTTGGGTCTGCTTTTGACAGTCTGCTTTTTCAAGTTGTTGTGTGCTGAATATACCCAAAAACAGCTCCATAAGCCCTGCCATGCTGCTCGTGTCATGGGCCATATTTGCCACTGACAGAAAATCCTTCAACTTCAATAGAGAAAGATGTACAAATCTATTTTATATTGATTAAAAGAAAAAGGAAAGAGAAAGTGTTGTGATATCAAGCTAAAAGGTTATCTACTTTAGATAAGGAGGACTCAATACAAGTCCAGAGAAAGTTAGAGTTTCTGCTTTAGGAGGTTTTCTAAAAATATCAGTTGGGGGGGGGGTGGAGGTGGGGGTGTCAACCAAGTTTTGCTAAATAATCATCCTGCACTTGATATGATGAGGGAGAGACCATTTAAGCTGAAACCTGACAACCTATAATGAGACCTATAATGTTTGAACTTCTTGTTCAGTCTACAAGGCTAATGTTTAGTATAAAAGATGACACTGTGAACATATATGTGCAGATACAGTTTACAGCATAAAGATGAAAAATATAAATAGTTTCTTGCTTTAATAAAATCACTAGAACTATTAGTGTTTTAGTTTTACTCTAAGTGAAATTCATTTTAGTTTCAGTGAAATTAAAGGGACATTTAAAACTAAAGGGACTGACATACAGCCTGTATAGTGATCTGTAAGGTATGATCATCATGGCTAGGCTTAGCTAACGAAGATTTGGGAAGGGCACTACCCAAGCTTGCTGCAAGTGTGCTGGTGGCTAAAAAGGCAGATATGGGATAGGCAGGTCCGGTCACAAAAGTCACAACAGAACATCTCTTTAGGTGATATTGGTGAGGAACGATTCATTCTGCGTTGTCTTTTTTCCTCAAGACTGACTCTCCGTGCATTCTCAAAGGAAGCAGCAGCGTTGTGAATGGTGTGTCTCCATGAATCCCGATTGGAGGCCAGAGTGGACCATTGGTGGCAGTCAATATGGCCAAGGCTGAGGTGTTGTTTCAGGTAGTCCTTGTATCCCTTCTTCGGGGCTCTTCTCTTGCGGCAGCCAGTGGTGAGTTCACCATAGAGCACAATCTTCGGAAGGCGGTGATCCTCCATCCTGGAGACGTGCCCTGCCCAGCGCAGCTGCATTCTCATCAGCATGGCCTCGATACTGGTGACCCCTGCCTGTTCAAGAACAGACACATTGGTCACGTAATCAGACCACTGGATGTTTAGGATTGAACAGAGGCAGCGCTGATGGAAGCGTTCGAGAAGCCGCAGGTGGTGGCAGTATATTCAGACCCATATAAAAGAGTAGACAGTACAATGGCTCTGTAGACACAAATCTTTGTACTTTTCTTCAGGTGTTTATTGGACCAGACTCTTTTATGGAGTTTTCTGAAGGCTCTGTATGCCTTTGCTAGCCTGTTGTCTATCTCTTTCAATCTTACCGTCTGAGGAAATGATACTTCCCAGATGGGTGAACTGCTGGACTGACTTAAGCTCTGAATTGCCTATGGTGATGTGAGGATGATGGAAGACTTCTTGAGGTGCAGGTTGGTAAAGAACTTTGGTCTTCTTCAAGCTGACTTCCAGCCCAAAAAGCTCAGCAGCCTCTGCCAAGCAGGATGTTACGCACTGCAGAGCTGCTTCTGTGTGAGAAACGAGGGCGGCATCATCAGTAAAAAGCAGCTCATGGACAACGTGATTCAGGGTCTTGGTGTGGGCCTTCAGTCGCCTTAGGTTGAAGAGGTTTCCATCGGTACAATATCGGATGTAGATGCCATTTTCTTCATCGAGGTCTGCCGTGGCTCTTTGGAGTATCATGCTGAAGAAGATTGTGAATAGAGTTGGTGCAAGAACGCAACCTTGTTTCACACCATTGGTTATAGGAAAGGGCTCAGAGAGTGCATCGCCATATCTGACTTGTCCACGCTGATCCTCATGTAGCAGGATGATCATTTGGAGGAACTTGGGGGGACATCCTAAATGTTTCAAGATCTGCCACAGCCCTTTTCTGCTCACAGTGTCGAAAGCTTTGGTGAGGTCAGTGAAGGTTACGTAGAGACCTTTGTTCTGTTCCCTACATTTCTCTTACTGTTTTCTGAGAACAAACACCATGTCTGTGGTGCTCCTATTGGCTCTGAAACCACACTGGCTTTCAGGTAGAAGATCTTCTGCAATAGTGGGTACTAATCTGTTCAGGTAAGGTGATCTGTAAGGTATGAGTTAAGTCACAAATAGTCAATAAGCCTTCTCTCTGCATTTCATAGACATTGACTTCTCAGTCAATGCAGGCCAAATACAAAGATTGTTTGGTTAATGCCTTTAAAGATTTCTTTTCACAACACTTCAATACTTTCATGTTCTTTGCTGTACAGGTTGTACACTGTCATGCTAGGTGAATGCTTTTGGTTTGCTCTCTTCCTCCACTGAAGGCAGCAGCTCAAAAAACATAAGGAAATATCCTAGCTGCTGCAATATCACCTGTGAGTATTTCACAATGACAGGTGAAGGCAGGGGCCATGGACAGGGAGTCCTATTTATAGATCTACCAAAGCATTTGATTTTACTCACAGAAAATATTAACTTCAGAAGTGTCTGCACGGCACAGTGGGCTTTGTGAACAGTGAACTCAGTAAATGGAAACAGACTAAACCAGGTCAGCAGAAGGATTGGTTCTGCCAAGGAATTGGAAGTATTACTCTAGACAGATTTCAGCATTGGTATTATTGCATTACTTATGGGGTTTGAGTTTGCATTTGGATGCAGAAGAAGTAAGATATTTTACTCAGCAAAGCACTGTATAGGACTGTGTAAACATATTTATTTTTCCTTTCTACAGAAAATAGTATGGCAACTCTTTTCTATGGCATTAGATTATTGAAAGCTCTTTTCTTATGACTACTTGTGAAAGCAGTATAGCTATATTGATAGTAGATACAGCTAATTATATCACCTATATAACCAAAACCTACATAGTAGCTACAATTAATCCATGAGTGTTTCAACACTAAAATTTTAGTACAAACAACTGCAAATTTCTGAATGGGCAAGGAAATCAGGAGCATGTCAATAGTTACAAACTTAGTTGTGCTTAGTTTGATATTAATGAAAAGCTGCTGTTGTTATTGCATGACAAAAATGATTTATATAAAACAAATTACTACTCACAATTGCTTTCTATATCGAGAAGGAAAAAACCAATACATATGTATATTTCCATGTACTTGTCCCCCACTGGCCAGGGACTCATATCTCTGGTCCTTGAATTCACACCTGGCACTGTCTCTCTGGTTTGTTTCTAGACAACTAATTTGATAATTTATGATGTTGACTGTATAAAAAAGTAGAGGCCTGGCCAAACTACAGCCTGTGGCATATGGGGTCCACAGGAGAGACCTTATCATTCTCCACAAGTACCTGAAAGGAAGCTGCAGCCAGGTGAGGGTTAGCCTCTCCTCCCAGGCAACCAGGGACAAGACAAGAGGACATAGTCCTAAGCTACATCAGGGGTGATTTAAGTTGGACATTAGGAAGAATTTTTACACAGAAAGTGTGATTAGATAGTAGAATTAGCAGTTCAGGGTGGTGGTGGAGTCACTGTCCCTGGAAGTGTTTAGGGACAGACTGTATGTGGCATTCAGTGCCATGGTCTAGTTGACAGAGTATTGTTGGTCATAGGTTGGACTTGTTGATCTCAATGATCTTTTCCTACCTAATTGATTCTGTGATTTTATAATCAAAGGAGTTAGCTGAGCAAAGAATAAACATATCAATTTAAAGTGTGGTGCTTCTAATATAGTTTCTCTACAAACTTATCAAGTAGCTCTGCTATAGAGAAATATTCACAAATTTCTAGAGAATCCTATTGCAACCAGTCAAGCTACGAAACTGTGGTTCTTTTAAGTTTTTCTCTCTTATTACTCAAATAGAAAAATAGAAGGTATAGAAGGTAACATTTTCATTTTAAACAGAATCGCATGCCAACAATGAGAGTCTCAAATGGTTTCGTGGGCATAGGTATCTCTGCTATGTGAGAATTGAAACAAAATTTTTAAAAAATTAGCTGCAAGTTTTGATTGGCATGTATAGAACTGTCACTGATTTTTTAGTCAGTGGTATCTAAAACAAAGGTAGTTTTTATAGGACAGAACCTACTAAATGTAGTTTTTCTCCCTGTCTTCAACCTGGTTCAAAAAGAAAAAATACTTCAAAGTCTATAGATCAGACCTCATGAATATTTTGAAAATCCTCTTGTCATCTTTAAACATCCTTCCTCTTACAACTAGAAGCAGTAAATATGGTGAAATCAACAACTATAGAAGTTGGGTTGCCAAAGGAATTCTCTAATACCATCAAGTAATTTTCATAAACTATCAGGTTTCCAATCAAGAATTCACAAATTATGAAGAAAAGAGCACCACTGAGCCTGCTTAATTTCTAAGCCTCCTCTTTTTAGTCTTTTATTCTGCAGTTACATTCTTGCACATATGGATTTTCTGCAATATATTTGTCAAGACTATTGTTCAAACACATTAAAGGAAACATTAGAAGAAAAAAAAGGAAGAAACTCTTTATGAAGTCTCTCTATAACAATTGGGGCTTTCAGGGATTGTTTTTTTTGGGTTTTTTTGGGGTTTTTTTTGAGGGATTTTCTTTTTTTTTTTTAAGTTGGTACTGGCATTTTTTAGTCACTGTTGTCTAAGTGTAAGCTTCTCAGTTATTCGCATGCCATCTCTTTCTTTGATCTAGCTAATATTTCAGATTAATATTCATGTTGATTACTCTGTATTGTTCCTTAACGCTAATGAAAACAGAAAAGCCAAGGAACCTTAATTAACAAAGGAGCTACAGCTGAAAATTTAAGTCTCTCTCATCACCTGGAGCCCCGGCCCCTCATGTGTGTGAAGGTGTTAAAAAAATCAGGTGAAAAAACCATAGAATAATAGACCACTGTCTAAGTTTAGCATATGCCTTTAAACCAATTAACCACTTCTTCTGAATACAAATCTCAAGAAGCAAGTTGTGTCAATTGGTTTTGTCAATGGTTATATGTTTGCTGTATAACTAAAATACAAATATATCCTGAATTATATCCCAGCCACAAATAACATCAATAGACACTCAAAACATCAGGGTAAGTTTAAAAAGAATAGAAAACAATCAACCAATCAAACAAAACACAAGCACACACACATACAAAAAGACCAAAACCAAACCAACCAACCAACCAAACAAGCAAACAAAAAAATCTAAAATAGTACAAAAAAAAGTCATTAAAAACTTAGGAATTCATTAAGAAAGACTACATGAAAAAAAAAGGAAAATATATGGGGACCTTGGTGAATAAACCTCAAAATTTTACAATAAAAACACTTCCAAACAGTAAGCAAAAATATTAAAAGTGACAGAAAATGGCAGTTTTGTTGTTAAACTGAAGATCTGAGTAATTTTTTTTTTGTCATGTTGCTTCTAGTCTTCTTTGCCTTCTTTGGTTCATCATGGTTCTAGCACATGCCAATGAAGACAGGCAGCATCACTCAATCACTTACGCAAGTCAACCAAGAGAGAGCTGCTGCCTTAGTCACTGTAACCTAGAAGCAAGGTGCCTTTATGTCTCCGTATTAATGGTTGCAGGAGACTGAATGTACCTGTTATAAACTACTTCTATCCCTAATGATTTTTCCTTTGGATAGAGTGAGTTGGATACTTTCATTAATATACTGTAATTGTCCAGTGTGCAGTAACCCAGAGCAACTCACTGCTATGCTGAACTTTGTGCACAGGTACAGGAAGGAGGTCTCCAAAATCACTATTTTCTTTCTCTTGGAAGTCACAACTAAGTGATTATCTTCCAGCTGTGACAATCTGGTGTTACATAGAATTAGATTGTTATTCATGTGCTTGACCACCAGAGCACTAATAAATCAGATGACCCATCTTGATCAGCTTCTGTGTAATAAGGATAAGAAAAACAGGGCCTCTGGTATTAGAGTAACAACAACGGCTCTCTGAAATTATTGCATCTGCTAAAATAGCTAAAACCCAACATTTTCTAAGAGGAAATGAAAATGCCATCTTAAAAAATAGCATAAACTGAAAAAGAGGACTCTTAACTCGTGAATTGCAACAGTCTTTCCAATGGAAATACAAGGAAAAGCTATTTGACTTCTAAGATAAACCACTTAGCTGTGTGAGAATTCTACAACAGGTCGGTTTTCAGACTCAAGGGTTCTGCACATAAAGTCATATTTTGTACACCTTAAATTATAAACAGTTATTAATACCATGTACTTATTTCAGAAAGTGTTAATAATATGAGATTATTTATTCTTTTTGCTGTGCATTTTTGAAGTGAACTAGTTGGTGTTTGGACACAAAAATGTAAATCCCCTAAAATTATAAAGCAGAAGAAAAAATAGAATTTTCGTTTGAGCTTTAAATTGTTTAATAATACAAGATCCATCTGTGAGCTGCTTAAACCTAGGGATGTAGAAACAAGGAGACGTTTGACTTCATTACCTCACTGAATCAGATATATTTTTCAAACAGGTCTGCAGTGTGAATAGCTGCTTGCCAGATACATACAAAGTATTTAAAATGCTGCATGACCAGCTAAAATCACCTGACCAATTTAGGGTCTCTATTTCTAATTTTTATCATGAAGAAATTCCCATAGTAGCGAGCTCATTGTGGCTGTATACCATGGATGCCTATATGACCAGAGACAGTTAATTTCAGATTAAAGGATTCTCAGTCCGAGACAGTGGGGCTTGAAGGAAAATTCTTCTGTCTAACTGCTAATGTTGTGAAAATGGGAACTAAATGTGTTGTGGATGCTTACATTTCCTAAATGAAATCTGTTCCTAACTAGACACTAGCTCTTCTGGAAAAAAATATTTTCTATGTTTTGATTAAAAAAGAAAAATTGAGAGAAAAACCTGTCAGCAAGAGATACAAAGTTACATTTAATAAATTAAAAAATTACAATTTGTAAATATCAATTCAGACGACTCCCTCCTATTTTTAATAATTATCATTTCCACCACTTAAAAAAAGAAAAAAAGCTGAGGCATTTTACATCAACTGTTGATTTAATTCTCAACATATATGATTTTTTATTTTGTTCTTGAGAAAGTTTTGTTCCACCAGATACTAGAAACATGTAAGACACCTCTGTTCTGAACAATTCAAATAGACTGCTTCTGTAAATAGAGCAAAGTTAAAGACACCTGCAAAATTACATTCATGCTATTAATTTTGTTTCTGTTTGGATGGTATGATTCCTTTCTCACTTCCCCTTTTTCTCTCCTCTTGCTCTCTCCATTCCTTCACTATTTTTTCTAACTTTGCAAAGATGCCATCACCAAGTTTGAAAGATTTTTATCTTTCCATGGCTGAAGTAAATGCAGAAATTCCCACCTTTTAAGTTTAGGTAGTTTTCGCTTGCTGGTTAATTGTACTAACTGTTATTTGCATATGGACAGCAGTCCAGATAGTCTGTGTTGATTACAAATATTTGCAGAATTTTTAAGTAGCAACTTTGAGACTATCTGATCTGAAAGTGAAATTAGGTTCATGATTGAAGCTCAGAAGTCACCTAGGTGTCTTAGAAAACTATTCTCTGTTTCAAGAAAGAAAAAGTAGTAAAGGCCTACTCTAAAGATATACTTTGAAATGGATAGCAACATAATACAAATAGTCCTATATTTTGTGAAACACATATTGTGTTCTTGAGATGACATTTATATGGCAAAATCTAGCTTGAAAAAACATTTTATGGCCATACTTAAAATCCTTAGAAGGGAAGAGATCTCCAAGGAGAAAAAGAACTTTCACACAACAATGGCACAGACAGCATTGGCAGTCATTTTCTGTAGTTTTAGTGAGCATCTGGAACTCATATGTTTATTGTTGAAAATTGCCAAGATCTAAGACTAGAACATAGGAGTGGTTTGACTTCTATTAGGAAAGAATAGAACAAGTATTAAAGAAGCATAATAACGCATCCCAGCAATGAAGAGTTCTACATAATTTACAAACATTTCACTTTTGTTTGAAGAACTGTTCATTGTGCTAATGTGATCTAACTAAAAGCACTGAACTCACTAATATAAGACAAGAAATGTCAGATATACCTAAGTATCACACATCTCATCAATGCAATTAGAAAATATCATTAGAAGATTTTATTTTAAAAGCTTATTATTTTCATTTTGAGGTGAATATTAAGAATTCCAAATACAGAAAATAACATCATATAAGATTGTCTTGTATAATACAGAGAAATATGACATAATGTTAAGTAAAATTTCAGTGTAAAGACTATTCTCTGCTAAGGGACAGACTATATGAGCAAGAAATATTCTCCTCATTAAGACTATACATTACTCTGCCATACTCAGAAGCTGTAAGGAGCTGTAAACTAAAAACAACCTCACCAAACAATCTAGCATGCAATAGAGATGGTCCTAGAAGAGATCTCAATTTAAAAGCAGAAGAAACCCACACCTAAGATTTCCTTTTCATGTTCTCAGAAGTTTTCTTGCCAAAGTTCTGTTACAGGACTGAAATGTTTAATTATCGTGGACATGAGATAAAGATATAACATCTAGATTATAATTTGTTCTGAAGTTTGAACCTAGTGTTTCTATTTGGCTTCATCTTGATATTACACTCTTAGAATCAGAAGGAAGAAAGTGTTCACTGGAAGAAATTAATTAACCAAACAAGTTACCTAAAACTAAGGTACAGCATTATGTACTGATGATATATTTTGAGACAATTTCTGAAAACTTCTTGTTGTTTTCTCATGTTAGAAACTTTCTAAGAAATGTAGAAAATTAACAGATTGGATTACAAATGGGATTTTGGGGAGAAAAAAACAAACCAAATTTATGATTGTGTTTCCGCTTCGAACACATCTGTGATCCTGTGACCTTCTAATAGCACTGTGGACAAAAAGAGGAAACATCTATGTTGAAATTTTACATGATTTTTTAGGGTGATCACATTTGTGATACTGACAAAGAAAAATATACAGACAAATAAAGCCAGACAAATAGTTCCTAATGTCTTATTTATGGATGTGCACTTGTGGGGGCCTCTAACGAGCTAATTGAAAGAGAGGCATATATGTATGTTTTATGGGATACCTTTTTTCCTCATGCTTACCCGTAGCTTTTTAGCAGCAACTAATTTCATTGATTTCAATAAATGTAGTTTATTGTTTTAAAAATTTTGTGTTCGATTCATGCACATAAGGAACAAAGTGAATGTGGTGCTGTAATATAACCTGATCTGTGCATTTCAGGGAAAAAATAAAAGAAAAAGAAAAAGAAAGAAAACACTTCTGCTAGGGAAAGGCTTGCATTTTAATGTTTCTGTATTGTTTTTCCTAACTTGTCCGTGGAAAATGAAAAGAGCTAACTTATTCCTTTCTTGAAATGTATACGCCAAGATTAAGTTTCAAGCAAACAATTTATTATGAGTTTTCAATCTCCAAAATAAAGGGCTTCAAGGAAAATAAATAAATCTATGTTACCACAATAGTGGTGCAAAACAGAATCTTCAGCATTTTACAGTTGTGAACATCTGGAATTCATGTGTTTAATCCTAGGCCTGTAGGGGAGTACAGCCATTATTGTATTCAGTTGTTGTGGTGGGTTTTTGTCCTCATGAAATAAATTATCCTCACTTACAGAACAGAAAAAAACCAAAACAAAGCAAAACAAAAATGAAGTCCAAATTACATTATTAAAATAGAGCATCTCCTTTGGAAAATGACAATCCTGATTTTAAGTACTACTGAATTTACTCTTTGCTTCTTTTTTTTTTGTTCCTTTATGCCTTTTTCATTTGCCTTCATCCGACGGAGTCTGCTAAAGAGACCCACTCCAGAATTTATATCCTCAAGCAGATACACACTCCATAACAGAGGAGGACTGTAAAACTGTAATCATATATCAAGACACAGCCATTAGATGGAAGTTGCAGTTCTGCAGACTTTCTTTCCATTGCTGAGATTTCCAAGGGTAAGGAGGAACCTTTCCCAGCTATTTCAACCATTAGTTAAGAGCTACATTCCTGTTCCTGTTTCTCTTAAAAATAATTACTGTAATTCGTTCATTGTCCCAAAATAAGTGCTCCACAGTAACAGTAGGATGAAAATTGTTCAAGTAAGCAGGATCTAAAATGATGGGAATGTATTAATAATACACAGAGGAAGGAACATTCGCATAATTTCAAGAAACTGAGGATGTTAATCAGTTTTATTAATAGCCTCAAGAAAATCAGTTTTTAGGGGAAATAAAGAAGTATACTATTATTTTTGTTATAATTAAATGCTATTTATTATTATATCTGTGGTAGTTGGAAGCACGCATCTACTGACATAAGCATTATTTGAAAACAGTAAGGAATACATAAAACATGAACTATGTGTTTTGCAAAATTGTTACAGAAAATGAGACTGTTTATTTTTATTTCCTTGGAGTCTTCTAGAGAATAATTTGGATAGAATGTATGCTGTTAGTCTTCATTCACTGTCTCTGCTGTGACTCCAAAGAGTAGAATTATCTCTGATGAATAGTTGTATAAGAGCTAGCCGTTACACGGTATGCAATTCCCAGTGCTATAAATGCAAATGACTAAAGTTGAAACCAAGCCTGGCTGAAGGAAGCACTGTAATTGATGCTTGTGAAGGGCACTTTGCTTGCCAGAACTGGGCTTGATGTCTTCAAAAGGTGACAAGGAGCTTAAGGAATTCAACTTCTGAGTTAAGTTCCCCCAAAAGAAGGGAAAGAGGCGAAGGAAGTTGCAGTAAAAGGCCCAGAGCCCGAGGGCAAGAAAGATTAAATGAAGATAAGAGTTCACAGGATGAAGTCACAGATACACATAATTCATATTTGCATTGTTTGGCTGCAAAGGCTAGAAGTGGAAGACTGAAGCAGGAGAAAGTGCAGAGGTTCAGGGATGGCTGGTAGTGAAGAACTACAATGGCATTTTGAGCCATCACAGCCATCATGTTTTCTGTGATTAGGTGACAATGATAGCATATTCTGAAGGTTGATCAGAGGGAGATGTCAAGGTGGAGATGATCACTCTGAGAAATTTTGTTGTCCTAGTTCAGCAAGCCGGGACCAGTTTATCACTGTGTGGGTGTGACCAAAGCTGTGGATTCTAAACCCTCTATTCTTTTGTCATGAACTGTTAACAAAGGACCGTTTGCAGCAGCTGCCCAGGGCACACCCGATCCCTCAGTATGTTAAGCTGGGTGTTAAAGAGGTTTGTGAGATAAGAGCTGTGATAACTCCCCTCCAGGAAGTCACTAGCACCTCCACACCCAGCGTGAGGGGACGTGTCTGCTAATGGGCCATCAACGATTCCAAATATACCCCATGACTCACAGAGTTAGATGACCCACTGTGGAACTCTCTGCCCTGGGGGAGGTACTGGGTGTTCCCACCTGAACCTAAGGGTATATAATCTTGGGGTTTGGGGACTTCTGAGATCACTTGCCAGATCCAGAAGAGGACCAGAACCTTGACAGGACTGTGACCATCATCTGCACCAACAGGGAGTTTTTTCCCTTCCTTTTACTTTGGACTCAGGGGAACCATGTGGGGTTCAGCACAGGGTCTAATGAACACCATTCTGTTTGTGCCTCAGGGTACTGGGTTATACTTCTGGGTTTTGTGAGGCAAAACCAATTTCTCTTTGTACCGTTGCATTCATTGTAATATTTTTATTAAATTGTAACTCTGACTTATAATCTCTTTTGTGTTGGGTTCACTTCTCCTGCTGGTTAACCTTTAAACCAGCACAACTGTACTGTTTGCTCCAGAGAGCTAACAAAACTATTGCACAGATTAGTGGAACCTGGTGAGACTGTTGGGACTGAATCAGATTTCTGTGGTAAAAACATGGATTATTTTTAACAATAGAATGTGATCTTATGGCAAGGACCTATTTGTGGTGAGTTGATGCTATGTGGATGCAAGGTACCCACCAAAACTGTTTTATCATTCCCCTGGACAGTGGAGTTGTGTTCAGATAAGGTCTGTGACAGAACATTCACCGAATTGCTTCATGGACAAAACAGCCTTGGGTCTATTAATTGAATTTATTACTAATAAAATCAGAGTAGGTTAATGAGAAACAGAACAAATTGTACAAACACCTTCCCCACACCCCTCCCTCCTTCCCGTCTCTACCTCTTTGACTCCAATGGTACAAGAAGCTAGGGAATGGGGGTTGCAGTCAGTTCATAACATATCATTCCTGCCGCTGCTCAGTGAGAAGAGGCCTCCTCCAGCTGCAGCATGGGGTGCCTCCCATGGGAGACAGTCCTCTACAAATTTCTCTAGCATGAGTCTATCCCATGGGCAACAGTCCTTCACACATGGGTCACTTTTCTATGGGGTGGAGTCCTTCAGGCACAGCTGCTTCAATGTGGATCCTCCACAGGACCACAAGTCCTACCACAAAACCTGCTTCACTGTGGGCTTCTCTCTCCATGTGTCTTCAGGTCCCTGCCAGAAGCCTGCACCAGCACTGTTTCCTGTGGCTTCACAGACTCCTTTAGGCATCCACTGGCTCCTGTGCGATTCTCCTCCATGGGGTGCAGGTGAATCACTGCATCCTCAACCACTTCAATGGGCTGCAGAGCCCCAGCTGCCTCACCATGGTCTGCACTAGTAGCTTTGGGGGAATCTCAGCTCTAGCACCCAGAGTACCTCCTTTCCTCTCCTTCTCCACTACCTTGGTGTGACCTTGCTCTTCTCACCTAGTCTCACTCTGCTCTTCTCTGACTCCAAGTGCATCTGCCCAATAATTATTTTTCCTTCTTAAATAAGTTGTCACAGAGTTGTTACTATCATTCCTGATTGGCTTACCCTTGGCCAGAGGTGGGTCTGTCCTGGAGCCTGCTGGCATTGCTTTGCAGGACATGGGGGATGCTTTAGGTAGCTTCTCACAAAAGCCACCCTGATAGCCCTACCACTACTAAAACCTTGCCTCACAAACCCAGTACAGAGATTAAAATGGTGGAACATGGAACAAACACTGATACAGTTAATGAAACCAAAATTACAGAAAAAAAAGAAATTTGTTTCTTCCTGTGTCATTATCCAGATGACAGCCATGCCATTCACTTACTGATTCCTGATTCCATGATTAGAAAGACTATGTCAATAATTTCAAAAGTTTGTACTGCAGTGTATGTGATTTTTCTATAGTGTTTCCTCAGCCCTGTGAACATAGACACTTTGGAAACAGGTTAATGGAGAAAGATATACGCGTTGCCTTTATTAGAAGCTTCTAAGGTGCAAACAAAAAAGGTCTGACCCCACCCTCAGGGGTGTTACAACTTTTATAACTTCTCTAGTAATTTGCATATATGGTATTAATATCCAATCATCATTCTCATTTCTCTTGTGGGCCCACCCATAGGGGCCTTCAGAACTGCCCCCTTCCAGGGGCTGTTAGGCCTTCTTCTTATGTTTTGTCTTCTGTTATCTGCAGGTGGCTTCACACAAACACCACGGCCTTGGCAAAGCCTGAGAAAGCACCCAGTCTTGTGGAAAAGACATTTAATTACTGCATTTAGGATTTGAGCAGCCTGGAAGAACTTATGTGATTCTAAAATCTACTAAAAATACATTAAATCCTTAGGCATCAATAGCATGTACTGAAAATAAGGACTGTGCTACAGGTAGCCATTCCCTACACCAATCAAAACAACACAGGAGACAAGAAGAATGTTTTTTTGGAAACCTGGATGAATTTATTACATCAACACCAATTATCAAACATTAATTTCATGGGAAGCTTCAATGTCTGAATAAAAGGAAGATCAGCAACTGGCCAGGTATTTACTGTATATCCTTCAGCAGGAAAAGGAATCAAAACACCCTATTTTTTAATAAACATTGAAATTATTGACCTGTTAAATTAATAGCTCTTCCTAACTAAGACAAAAAAATCATACATGTCTCAGATTCACTTGATGATGCCTTGTTGAACATGTGATACTTCAGCAGCATAAGCTTAAGGACTCAGGAGTATGGATGGAACAGAGTGGCAGTAGTGTCTTTGATCTATTGTGAATCACTCTTATGGAGACAAAAGCTTTTCTGATGAGCCACTAAATCTATCCAAATAACTCAAACTTAGGTTTTCAGCAGAAGAAGCTATAGGAGGCTAATGTTCATAACAAAATCCTATGACTAACATTATAAAAATTTGTCTTCTTACTATTTATGGTGAACACTGTAAGATCTGTAAAAATACCTTTATGTGTATTAAGAAAAAAATAAATAAAAAGCCCCCCCAAAAACCCCAATACCCAAAACCCCAAAGAGATTTAGCTCAATAATAACAGTTCTAAAGAAAAATCATTTCTGAATGCTCATGCTATTCTCCTAACAGAATACCAACCTACGGGATCTCCATTCCCATAAGGCCAGTTAGGTCAATGTCCTCACCAATTTGTATCCCATTGTTTTTAGCAAAGAAATGAGCAAGTAAACAAACAAACATAATTAGAATTCAGTATCATTCTGTCCTTCAGCCATGCTATTCCCAGATAAAACAAGGTGCTTGATCTAGATATACTTTTTATAATGTGGAAATTGTTTAAACTTAACAGATTTTGAAACCCTCAAGTATCTCTTTAGATAGAAGTGAAGTGCTGTGCATTAAACACTTTGCCCTTGAGGCTCAAACAACTGCTGATAATTGGTTTGAGAAAACTGGTTTCTAAAAAGGTAGGGAGTCACTATGAACAGAGGAAAAACACTGAAGTGATAGATATGTCCACCAGGTAAAATTTAAACAGAAACATAAGGTGGGAAGCTGTCACCTTAGTGATATATCAGATGACAGATATTTGTACAAGTGCCTGACAAAATGCACTGCCAGATACAACATGTCTTTTGGCTGATTAACAAGCAGAGTTTACAAAGAGCAAAGCAGAAAACTCCAAGGCTAAATAAAACATCTACATCATGGCCACAGTATCTAGTTTGCGATATGGTTGTGAAACGTTGCCTTACTATTGGTACATAAAGTTTTCTAATTGGTTTCATCTGCACCATCTGTGTGCCATATTGTGCATGATATAGCAGAATACCATTTATAACAATAAAATTTTGGAACACACTGATCTTTCAGAGAGTAAAGCAACAATCATCACAGAACAGCTGTGCTAGGCAAACCATATTGCTCAAATGGAAGACACCAAAAATGCCACTACAGATGCTAAATGGTGAGCCATAGGAGTGGGTGAGGTAGATAGAGGAGTACAAAGGAACACAACCTTAAGCAATACGAATTTCAACTCAGTAGTTAATATTTACTGCCAGCACAGAAGTAACACCAATACATAGTATTCAAAATGTGAGTCTTATTTTGAAAATCTCAATTTATTCAATGAAACAAAAATACAGTATCCAAAACAGCAATGAGGTTAGCCGGAAGATGCTCCAGTCTAGGCAGATGACACTTCCTCTCTCAAATTACTTTATATAGCTTTATACCAAAATACATGCACAGAAGGCACTTTTCTTTTTCTGTTGCAAACCACTACTTCTCCAACTTACGTAAATGTTAGTTTACAGGTTTTTAATAATATTGCATGAGGTGATAATATTCCATCTGAAATGTAAGTATCTATTTTTATTCTTATCAACTTCCACACTAATTGAAATCTCTAAACACATGGTTGGTTTTGGATCCTTAGAGAAGTACAGTCTTATTTTCCTTATGGTGCAAGTACTCCAAATGTAGCCACAAGCGTTTTAAAAATAAATTATTGCAAAAGCCTTGCAGACTATTATAAAGCAAAAGTAATTATCAGGCACAAATAATTTTTCATTTTGTTCTTAAAAGACGTGATGTTTTAATAAAGTCATTCTAAATTATGGGAAGTATACTGCCTCCAAAGAGAGATATTATTAAAGACAATAATTTATGAATTTTTTCATGCTTTTGTCTGGAGTCCTTAGAAAACAGGTTTGCATGGAAGCTGCAGACTTTGATTATATTTTCCGTTTAATAAATTGTGATCTCCACAAAATACTTTCCTTGTTATACTCTCCTACCAAGAGCCAGATCACTACACTGTTGTAAATCAACTACATTTATGTTTATACAGAGCACTATTGGCATTAAAATAGAGACAGAAACTGTTAACATGTGCTCTTTATGTGAACAAAATTGTCTTGATATCATGGAAGAGAAAGAGATCTTATGCAAAATTCTGATGTGGAAAGAGACTACCATCAAAAACATCAAGAAGTATTGTATGTTCTTCAAAAAGGAGGTCATGGCCTGTTATCTTCTTAGAAGATGCTAGGCTGCTGACTGATCCAGAACATTAAAACGAAAAACACGTGGGTAAAGAAAGTGTCCTCTCCTAAGACTTGCAAAATAGATACATGTACACCTCAAATCCAGAAGCCTCTACTACATGGGAACACAAAAGTCTTTTATTCCTTAATACTGGAATATAACTTCCAAATAACCACTACTGAAGCATGAGTTAATGATTCAAATGCCAAAGTTTTATCATAAAACTCCTGGAAATTATGGTGGGGGTCTTAAATTCAATTGTTTATCCAAACTTTTCTCAAGTAGCCCCAAAACCTGTTCTTACACAAATTTTGATCTCTTCCCTCTAACAGGAATGTTACCTAAATTACCTCAGAAATATTACTTAAAAACTATCCAAATCATTCAAACAACCTATTTGTCTAAGACATTTTATTCCAGAAGAGCAGTCTTTTAAAAAGAGAACTGTATTGAACCAAAACTGGGTAAATGGCTTACCTGTACTTAGACATTAAAGGAACTCAAGGTTTTTTATTTAAGTGTACTAAGAAGACTAATCCCTTTGCTTGTTTGCTACACTTTTTACTTATTATTGAAAGAGATTTTACTTCTAGACAGAAACTTTAAGTCTCTCAGCATTTTCATAGATATTGTCTCAAAGGAAGATATAAAGGGAAAATGACAGGCCATCTGTTGTTCCATTTTTCTTTTAAGTTAGTCCTACTATTTTTGAATGATGCTAGTTTATCAGATAGCCAAATCATGAAAAATATTTTGCTTTCTATCAGTGTAAATTCTTTTATAGGTACATATGTCACAAAGCTAGGTCTTGTATCTTCTGATCTTTTCAACTTCCTCTCAAGTGTTGTGAATTTTGCTCATCCATAACTGCAGATGAGGCAGTGTTATTGATTTCATCCCAAACAAGTCCAATTTCAAGAACTCAAAACTGCAGGTGGGGTAGTTTGAGGCATAAGTGATGAAATTAGAAACTTGCTACTCCATAATGGTCCACACAAAATATTATTACCACTATTATTTGTTGTCTTCCAGTGTTACTCATACTTTTCACACATAAACCAGACACATCACAAGGAAGATCTTTCTGTTGGTGTTCTCTGAACAACAGGGTTTTTGGTGTCTCAGTTCCACAGATGGTTTTCCTGCCAGAATCCTGGATCCTGCCAATCTTCAGTGGCTCTGCACCACTGCCCTGTCATACCAGACTTCAGAGGATTTAAAGCCCTATCCAATATCCTCCTCACCAGCTAGACAAGTGGCAGCACACTGCTGTTGGCTTTGAAATAAGCGTGTGATAGGCTGGCAAGTTTGTTAATGTGCTAAGCAGCAGGCCAAATGGAAGCAACAGCTGCTGAACTCAGACTGAAGCTTCTCCCTCCAGTGGTGGTCATTTTGATATATTTTCTCTACTTATCCAAAAATTTTATTTCCATTTATCCCTCTGTTTTATTTGACATAAATTGTATATGTTTGCAAGTTAGTTGCTGGTTCCAAGGAATAAATAACAGGCACATAATGTTGTATTTTTATGTTTTACTTCCTCAAAATGAAATTAGTTTTCTTCTACCTTGGCTACCATTTTTCCAAGATGAATGTCCAACATTAACTATTCCAGGAAGTACTTCTCATACCTGTGCAATATTTCTGCATCAGTGTATTTCTGCATCAGAGCCTATTGAGCAAAACCATCTTGAGCACAGGAGGGTTTAAAGCACTGAAGGGTTTAAAATCTTTGTGACACTGTTAGTCTACAAATCTTATTCAACTATTACAAACTCGGGGCATATAACTCAGTACAACTGTCTGATTATTCTTTTTGCCAGAAATTGTTATAGATCCATAATCATATTTAGACAGAAATATTTTCTTCCCGAGTAATCATTACCAGTGTGATGGGGTCATTTTAGAAGATGACAAACACAAAACTTTTCTCCCTCAGACTATTGAAAAATACTTCCATAGTGAGAAAAACCAAAAATGTGCAAGTTGTTATGCATTAAGAAAAAATATCTGGGGATCATATGTCTCCTTCACAGTAGATCTGTTGACATTTGTAACATTACCTGTGTCCAAATCCCATTACTTTTTGTGGAGATTTTTGTTGCAAACATGAGTTTAGGCAATTGTTTTCATAAAAGATACATTCTGCTTTGCACAGCTCTCTTCTTGTTTTTTTCCTGGGTTTCTAAGTTTTGAATGCTGCCAGATGACCTAATCTCTCTGTCTGTCCCTACAGGCTGAACTTTTTCATGTCATGCCCAGTAAAATTAGCTACAGAATGGAAAATGCGCACTTGAAGTTAGGTGTAGCATCAGACTGTATTTACTAATTATATTACTCCTTGCATCTTTCTCTTTTGGCACTAATCTATTTATTAAAAAATTACAAATAATATTTAACAAATTTGACATAGGCAAAACATACACCAGAAAACAAATAAATGACTGAAAATCGATCTGCTTTTCTGAATGGCAGAAAAGCTCTCCACTATTTTATAGAGGCCTGTTTGCACCCAGATGACGTAGAAGTACAAAAATGGAGAAACTAAATTATATATTTTTATTATTGTGCATTTCTTCACCAAACTTAGTAGTTTGGTGCAGCAATAGCTTGAACCTCTTATTTTACTGGGACAATATAAGAAAGATATTAAGCCATTGGAGAGTGTTCAAAGGAGGGAAACAAAGATGGTGAAGGGCCTTGAGGGGAAGCCATACGAGGAATGGCTGAGTGCGCTTCGTCTGTTCAGCCTGGAGAGGGGGAGACTGATGGGAGACATCATTGCAATTGCAACTTCCTCATGAGGGGAAGAGGAGGGGCAGACACCGATATCTTATCTGTGGTGACCAGTGACAGAACTTGAGGGAATGGCCTGATGTTGTGTCAAGGGGAGGTTTAGATTGGATGTTGAAAAAAGGTTCTTGATGCAGAGGGTGGTTGGGTGCTGGAAAAGGCTCCCCAGAGAAGTGGTCATAGCACCAAGTCTGAGAGAGTTCAAGAAACATTTGAATGATGCTTTCAGGCTTGGTATGACTCTTGGGGATGGTCCTGAGTAGGACCAGGAGTTATGAGTCCCTTCCAACTCAGAATATTCTGTGATTCTGTGATTTGCACTCAGAATAATGAGAAAAAAAAACATCCAGACTTAACTTGCCAGCAGCATATGTGACAGTTTGATTCTTTATTTCCATCACTTTATTTAGGAACAGATGGACAGAAAAGAGAGAACTTATATAGCATGTGTTTATGCATTAGGTAGACCCAATCTGGAACAGAACCTGAAAGAACTGAGTTTGAAATAGTGCCAATTGTGGCAACAGCTAGAATTTAAATTATATTATTGTTTTCATATAACATAAAAAAGTACAAAATTTAATAGCTTTTCTAATAGTAGTCTTGGTCACAATGGTGAATAGAACTGAAAAGTAGAATTTGAATATCACTTTGAGTTGTTATCTTCAATTCTGTATTCATTTATTTGGGATTCTTTCTCACAATCTTTTCAAGACTTTCTAAAACACTGTGATTTTACCCAGTTTCTTAGTACTACATTAATAGTATTTAATGAGTTAATCTGTGACTTTCTGAAAACTAGGGAATTAATTATCTCCATTGAAATCCTATAGAAGTATTTCTCAGATACCTGGGAATCCCCTCAGTTGTGCCCTGCCAAAGAGCTTGTTCTGTGCAGCACAGTTGTATCAGATCAAGCATGATCCAGCCCGATACACATACTAATCCTTGTAAACTAAAGCTCAGACTCTATAATTTGAATGTAATGGAACTTTCAGGTTAAAAGACATTAATTGGCATATTATCCATAAATCTAAAATTTATGAGACTATTTCAACTCCATAAAATTCTTAGAGGTTCTCGGAAACCTCTTATCTGAAGCAAGATCTAACTTTGAAGTTAGCTCTGTTTTTACCCTAGAGACCTCAGACAGGTTCTTCCAATCTCAATTATTCCATAAATATATGATTGAATGGTAGGAAGCTACTTGCTGTGGCTTGTGGTGGGATATGAACTTAGGAAGGTGTTATTGTAGAAAAAGAAATTTGCATTTAGCTAGATGATTACATTTACTCTTTTTTTAGTTCCTAAAGGGTTACTTAGTGTGTGCTTGTGTGTAAACAAACCCAAATAAACAGACAAAACACGCAAAAAAAAATTTTTTTTAAAAATGTGATCTTAATGATGTAGTATACTATAAGCATAAAGTAAAACACTCTCCAATTTATTGTGTCTTGTGTGGAAAAGACCAAAAGAATTCTGATCTTATTATTTCTTCAAGCCATTCTTTAGTTTAGGAGAAACTTTCTAATTGTCAAGATTTTAACATCAGAGACTGTAAAAATCAAAGACCCTAAAATTATGTATCAGTCTACATAATATTTGATAAAGGAAACATTCAAAATCAGAAAAGAGCAGGAACACAACCTGCTGCTAACATGATTTGCTTTTATCTTTTTCCTTCATCTTTCCCTTCAGGTACACTTTCTTTGCTCTGATTTCCCCTGAATAATATGCTACCCATATGTTTCTTAAATGCAAGGCTTGCAGTATACATGGATGTCTAGTATATGAAGATGTATCTTAGGGGGTCAGAATGATTAAAGGAAACTGAAATTAAAACAAGATGCAATAACTTTTCCATTTACAGGTTTTGCAATTGGTAGTTTGGAAAAAAATTGATTCCTTTTCTGTCAAAGAACACATTTAATCTTTTATCTTTGGTTGTAGCATAATATATTAAATCAACATTATGGCCTGTAAGGAAGTACAAATTTAAATGAACTGTAACTCTTTGGCATAAACTAAGTTTGGGACATAATTTTTAGAAGTCTTTCAAGACAACACAACAGAACTGTTAGTAAAAATGTCTCTACATGTTAAGATAGCCAGTTAAGGAGAAAAAAGAGAAACCCTAAATTGTTAGATAATGGATATATGTTGAGGTATATAAAGATACATCAGTAATCAGAACCACATGCAGAAATAAAACTATTAGTCATAGCTTCTGATCATGGGTCAAAAACGTTTGCATGGCTAACACAGAAGCTGATAACTAAATGTATTGGGCTTTCGTGGCAAGGTTTTAGGAGTGAGGGGACTGCAGGGGTGGCTTCTGTGACAAGTTGCCAGAAGTTTGCCCCTTGTCTGATGGAGCAATATCAGTTGGCTCCAAGGTGGTGCCACTGATGGCCAAGGCTGAGCCCATGAGCAGTGGTGGCAGCACCTCTGGGATAACAACAGTTAAGCAGTGGGGGAAGAAAACCAGCTGTACAACAGCAGTCAGAGAAGAGAGGAGAGAAAATATGTGGGAGAAAAAGCCCTGCAAACACCAAGGTGAGTGAAGAAGTAGGCACAGAAGGTGCTCCAGGTACTGGAGCAGGGATTCCCCATCAGTCTGTGGTGAAGACCGTGGTGAGGCAGCTGTGCCCCTGCAGCCTGTGAATGTCCCTGACAGAGCAAAGATCCACCTGCAGCCCGTGGAGGGCACCACACTGGAGTGGATGGGTGCTTGAATGTGGCTGGGACCCTCTGGGAAGCCCACACTTGCTCCTAACAGTACTTGTGACCCTTCAGGGTGGGCAAATTGAAAGTGAAGAAAATGTGAAGAAAGCTCAGAAAGAAATGGAGAGGTAGGAAGCATATGTTTTACGATCTGGTATTATTTGTCATTATACTACTTTGATTTAATTGATAATAAATGAAACTAATTTTCCCAGGTTTAGTCTATTTTTTCTGTAATAGTATTTGGTGAGCAATGTCTCCTTGCCCTTATCTCATCCCATGAGCCTTTGTTTATATTTTCTCTCCCTTGTCCAGCTGAGGAGGATGAAATGATAGAGGGGCTTTGGTGGACATCCACCGCACTGTGTAATCTTGTTCATGAAGCAATAATTTTTCATAGAATATTGCAATTTCTGGTGGCATACCTCCTTCTCAAGTTTGATTTTTCATTCACTATCTACTATGCAATAGGCTCCTGACCCCTTAGCAAGACAAACTCTAAAGAAATGGTTTTTATTTTTAAACTGATCAGAAGACTGTCTCGTACCATTTAACACCATGCTCAAAAATAAAAGCTGGAGGGAAGAAGGAGAGTGGAGAGGGCACTCGAAGTCATGGCGTTTATCTTTGCGAGTCACTGTTATGCATGACAGAACCTGGCTGTCCAGGAGGTGGCTGAACACCTGCCTGTCCTTGGGAAGTGGTGAATGAATTCTGTGGTTTACTTTGTTTGCATGTGCAGTTTTTATTTTGCTTATTAAACTGTCATTATCTCAAACCATAAGTTTTGTCACATTTGCCCTTCTGAATCTCTTCTGTGTCCTGCTGGGAGGTGTAAGTGAGTGACTGTGAGCCTCAGCTGCCAGCTGGAGTTTAACTATGGTATATATTTGCAATATCTGGAAACAGTACAAACACTAAAAATAGAAGTACAAGATGACAGCAAAAAGTATTAAAGCTGGAAAGGATGACATAATTTAGGTCTCTGTACTACATAATTATTACTGTATAATTAGTGTTCCTGGCCGGATTATAAGCATATTTGATATCGAGTTGCCATGAGGCAGTTAGCAGCCATTAAAATAAAGCTATACAACCATTTTTTCCAATTTGCTGTCATTATGCTCGCAGATCCTTTTATCATTGTGCTACACAGGAACTTTAAAGAAGTCATTAGGCCTTCATGTACTTCTGAGTGCTGGTCATAATCTTCAATATTTTAATGTATTTGGGGAATTTCAAGGTACAAGAGAGATAATTTCTTCCAAGAGGAATTTTCATAATTAAAAACTTCAAGAACATCTATGCTTTTAAACCAGAAAAGGTAGGAGCAATTTTTTCACTTTATATTCACTTTATAGTACTTGTAATATGTGCATTATATATGTAGCTAATAGTGATGACTGAATTAGAGAATTATAAAAGAACTTTGCAGTAACGTATTTGATGTTTTGACCCCATAATAACCCACTTAAAACATAGAAACCATAGTTTTCCATTCACTTCAAGATAGTTAGAAATCGTCTTCCATTCAATTTTAAATATCCTGCCTCCTTACTTAAATAAAAATCTTATTGTGTATTTAAAATGAATATTTAAATATGCAAAAATATTTTTGTTGCAATAATTATCAATTTCAGACTGTTGACTCAGATCAGAATGGTTCCGTATTAACATTTGATTATCATATTTTTAGCATGAAACTTGATAAACTACATCATAAAAAATGCTCTCAGAATAGAATACAAAGTAGCTAAAGACCTAAAAATAGATCTAGATTCTAGCTGAACTTCATTTGTTATGTGCTTTTTTTTTCCTAGTTAAAAGTATGCTCTTTGGCAAGTTTCAATAAGTTCAACCCTTCAAACTTGCTACACATTGAATTTTCTAGACAAAATACTGTTTCAGAAATGAGGAAAAAGAGCCTGTTAACTGAAAAACTATCCATAGTAGAATGAACTTCCTGGAAAGGACTCACAGTGGCTTCTTACATTAAAGAATATAGTTGATATATATAAGCATATAAGCATAGTTGATATAATTTGGAATCCTGAGGACTTCTACTTTGATAAAAGTCTTAGGTGGTATCAAATGTGCAAGTTACAGAATAGTGCATATATGCAGAATTGCTGTAATGTTGAAAGTAGAGAGAGGGATGAAACATGTTGCAGTCTGTATTACACAATCACAGACTATTCTGAGTTGGAAGGTACCCACAAGGATCATCGAGTCCAACTCTTAAGTCAATGGCCCACACAGGGGATTGAACATGACCTTGGCATTATTAACAACCAAGTTTTAACCAACTGAGCTAATCTATTGCTGCAGACAGTTTCCTCCTCACTTTGATTAAATGTGGTTTGAGGTCTTGTCAATGTGGCTTTTTTTTTTTGAGGCTGCACAGATGTGTGAGACTGGTAGGGACTTGGATAAAAGCAGCCTTTGAATAGCTGGTGATGGGCAAATTCTGCAGCTCACACAGAATGCCATTATACAGCATATGTTTCACACCCAAATTTTTTTAGACCCATAAGGTGACTTCTTGACTTCTTTCTGAGGCAATTTAAGTACATGAGAGCAGGAAGACATTATGTTATTGTATTGTATACTTTATTTCAGCCAGCTGCATTAATCAGACAAATTGCTCTAGGTGTAAGGAAACCAAATCCAGATCTAAAGAAAGATCCCCATACAGTTTATTTATTTTACTTTAGAGGGCTCTAAACTCCCTTCTGTTAAGGTTACACTTTAACATTAAAGTATTAGAGAGCAGGAAGTATGACCGAAAGCATTTTATAGTTAAAAGTCCTCTGCCACAATATCCAGAAGTGTAAAAATACTATGTAAAACAATAAAATTTATGCTACCTGTAAGAAAAGGAGAAGACTATATGGAAGCAGTCTGAATGTGTTGTTTTGATAATTGTCCTTCTTGTTAAACTTGTTACTCTACAACTCCCTGAGAGAATTTTCAGAGAAATAGCATCTGGTCTAACTGGTTAATTTTGCAAAAATGAGCACTTTTAGAGATAGTCTTTGGATCCATCTTTCAAGTACGTAACACAGATTGGTCTTAATATCCATATTTTCAGCTGCTCACTACAGATAACCTCACTTTATTTCTTGCAGTTAAACTATCTGGCTGAACATAGCACATTGTAGTTTTTTTGTTTTAAAAGAATTCTTGTCCTTTGGTCATCTTTGTGTTTCATAACTAAGGAAAAGTGAAGGAAATTCAGTCCCTTGTGCAAATGAAGAACCTCTTCGTTTTGACCCAAAGGCAGAAATGTAATGTTTTGTCAGACATATAGTCAATTCCCAGCTGTGTAATCTTTTTTTTTTATTGTAAGAGTCTGGGAAGCATTAAAAATCAGATATTAAACTCAAAGGTCTGACAATGTCAGTTTACTCTTCTTGCTAAAAATAACTTGAATAAGGCATATCACAATCATATGCCGTATTCTGATATCCCTTCCATCCATAAAATTATTTCAATGAAATCTGTATAAAATCACAAACTTAGATAAACCTCTGCAACTCTCTTGAAACACTCAAATAATTTTAAAATTACACCAGTGCCATGGAACGGTAATTAGTATTTGTTGCATGAGCTTTCTTTATCAGTTCATCTGCAAAAAATTACACTTTCACCATTTGGGATTTTTCAATGGATATTTGCTGGACTATTAAGTACATTTCAGTTTGACCTCAGTATTTTGTGAGAGCAGTGTTTATTGCAAAGGGTAAATTTTCTTTCTCTACACTGAGACTTACCATTTTCCATCTACAATGAAGAGGACCATAATTTGGGCAAACACAGACATTAAATGGAAGATCTTCATCATCCAATACATGTAGCCTTAAAGGCAGCTTGGGATAAATTTAGTAAAGTATGTGGTCTTGTAAAAGTGTCAAACAAAAGAAAAATTCTAGAAATCAGAATACTCTTGCTGAACTGTCATTTGCAAGGATGAAACCAGCTTGCTTGTTTCTCAATCTTTTCTCTCAAAAATCCTATATACCTGTTGCCACTGAGTGGTGCTTTGAAATCTCTCATAAAATGAACTCAAATCATAAATTGTCTTCAGCATTTCCAGTGCTGAGAAAGCATTGCTATTGAATCTCTTCCATAGTGATCTAAATATGCAGACACTACACCTACATAAATTAGACCATTTTAGGACCTAGATAAATTGACATGTTTTGTAAACTCTTTTTCTACACTTTCTACTACTTAATAATAAATGTACCAGTGGGATTTTTGCACTAGATTATTCTTCACTTGTGTTATTCTGTATTTAGTAATATGAGATAAAAATACTTCTTTTCATATTCTTTTATCAATTCAAGTACATTTGAATCTTGTTCCAATGTGTCTCTCATTTTTTTTCAAGAGCATGAGTGTCATTAAAACCCAGTTTTTATTTATGTTTTCACATAAAGTCTTATAAAGGCTTAAAAAATCTATGCCATCTATGGTCATCTCTGGCATCTATACCAAGCAACAATATTTTTCCACTGAAATTTTTTGCTGTCAAGTAATGAAAGTTAAAAAGATAGGATGTCAATACATATTGGGTATGACTAGAGTATGCAAATCAAATTTTGGGGGGAGTTTTACAGTTAGGCACATTTTCATTGATGCCGAAAGGGTTTTTGTTCTGATTTTCACATTTTGTAGACTTTAGGAACACAGTAGTTGTAGATTTGTAGAGGGTTAATATTTCTAACAGTTTAAGTTTAATGCCTTTCTATCACTACCCCTGTCCCAGAACAGGGAGCTTAAATTCCTTTAGTTAATTAATCTTGTTTAGACTCCTTTCCAAGGTAGAGCTGAAAGATATCAGAAGGCCTACGGAATGAAACATAAACACAGGTCAGAGTGACCCAGAAGTCAGAACTGGATGAACTCCAAGAGACCTTTGTGTGCCCGAGGAAGAGGAGCTGATGAAGACAGAGGGTCTTGATGACCCCAGACCCAATTCCAGGGGTTGGACCAGGGGTGGGACTGGGGCTGGACTGAGAAATGTGTAAAGCAATGATTGGATGGATGTTATTATAAAAGCCATGGAAACTAAAACTGAGACACATGCATGTCATCGTGTATTCCTGTGGGCTGTAGGCCTATGTTATTAAAGGACCTTTACTTTTTATCTTACCCTACACTAACTTGGCTCGGAGTTCTGCTTTGGGGGGGGTCACTCACGGCATCATCATAGGTAAATAGCAGTGTTCATGCAAAGGAGAATTGCATTTTACTAATTTAATAAGTCTTTAAAAATGTTTTCCACAGGAATAAATTAAGAAGATTCATGTAATTTATTTACTTGTGTGGTGGGTTGACCTTGGCTGGTGGACAGGTGCCCACCAAGCAGTTATATGATTCCTTCTCTGTCAATGGGACAAGGAGAAAAATAAGATGAAGAAATTTTCAGTCAAGATAAGAATTTAGTGCCAATTAATCATAATAGGAAAGTAAGTTGTAAAAGCAGAACTAAAAACACCTTCCCTTCAACCCCTTCTCCTCAGGCTCAGCTTGATTTCTGCCTCTTATATCTTTTGCCCATATGCACTAGAAGGGGATGGGAATGGGGATTTTTATTAGTTCATAATTCTTCATCTCTGCCACTCCTACTCTGTTGTACTCTTCGCCTGCTCCTACATGGCATTCTTCCCATGGGAGACTGTCTCTCACAAACTCCACCAATATGAATCCTCCCCATAGGCTACAGTTCCTCAAGAACTATGCCAGTGTGGATCCTTTCCATGGATAAAATCATCAGGAATAATTTCATCCAGCATGGGTCTTCTCCATGGGTGACAACTCTTGCCAGGAGCCAACTTCTGAATAAGCTTCCCAGGTGCTGCAACTTTCATCAGGGAATGTCCACCTGCTGTGACATGGGGTCCTCCATGCGATGCAGTGTTATTACTCTCCTGTTCTCGTCCATGGGCTGCAGAGGCACAACATGCTTCACCATGGTCTTTTCCTTAGGCTGCATGGAGATTTCTGCTCCTGGAGCACCTCCTCTCCCTGTTTCTTCTCTGGCCTTGTCTGCAGGGCAGTTGCTCTCCCCTGTTCTTATTCCTCTCTCCAAGCTGCTCTTGCACAGCATTTTTTACCCATTCTTAAATATGTTATCCCAGAGGTGCTGTCAGCATCACTGATAGTCTCAGCTACAGCCAGTGGCGGGACTGTCTTTGAGCCAACTGTAACTGATTCTGTATGACATGGGGACAGCTGCTGGTATCACCTCACAGAAGCCACCCCTGTGGCCCCTGTGCTATCAAAAACTTGCTGCATAAATCTAGTAAAACTTTCAAAAGACCTTCAGCAAGGTCCTTGACAGTCTCCTAAAGAATTATATAGGCATGAGATTAGACGGAGCGTTGAGATGGATCAAAACCTCACTTGGTGTCAGGAAACAAATATTAGATGACCTATATCTTTAAAAAATTATTTGCTGAAAAATATAAAAGATCAGTAACAGAGTTCCTGGGTATTCTGTATTAGGTCCACTGTTAATTACCATGTCAATTAATATTGTGGGAAAGAAAATAGCAACAAGGTAACAAAAAATTGCAATGAGGTAACAAAAAGTTGGGGGTTTGGTCAAGATTAGAGAATAATGCAAGAAACTTGCATGGATCATATTCAAAGTTAGACACATGGGTAATATGTCATTAAACAATTTTCAAAATTTATTAAAAAACCTACAAACAATGACCACTGACAAGGAAAATACCTCTTGTATAGTTCTAAATTAGCTGTATCATGAGAGGAAAGGGTTTCATAACCAGTTACAGTAAAAACCAAAGCACAATACCTAAAGGCAGCATAAGGAATTGTACAGTGTATAAAAATTCATATATATTAAATATATAAAATATATTTAATCTTACATCACAGAAGGTCTAACAGTTTCAAGATGTTCAGAGAAGGGAAAGAATAAAAAGCATATTCTAAAATCTCAAAAAAAATAAACAGAAAAAATATGCTGATCATATCTATGAATGGCAAATGATTTAAAAAAGGTAGGTGGAGGGAATCTGTTCTAACACAAAATGAAACTAAATTAAAAATTTATTTCAAAAATTCCTACAAATTTGAAGACAAATCTTAATACCCCAAGAAAGAAAAAATATAACAAAAATATCAAATTCTATGGAAATGAAACTGCCCTAGTTCAGCAGGAGGGACCAGCTAACACTGTGTGGGGGTGATTAAAGCTGTGTATTCTACCCCCTCTATTCATTCCCCAAGGACAATGGGTCATTAGCAGCAGCTGCCCAGGGAGTCATTATCACCTTCACACCCAGCCTGAGGGGGCGGAGCTGCTAATGGGCCATCAACAGTTCAATACCCCCTGGCTCCCAGAGTTGATCACCCATTGTGTGAGTCCCCGCCCAGGGGGAGGGACTGGGTGCTCCCTGAGGGTACATAAGTGGTCTGTAAGAAGACCTTGGGAATTTTCTCATCGGATCCAGAGGAGCGGCAGGACCTCAACAGGAGGAGATCACCGCTCTCAACCAGACCACAGCCCTCGCCTGCACCAACAGGCTTCTTTCATTCCTTTTGCTCGGGACTTGGGGGAGCCACAGGGGTCTCAGCACCAGGGCTAACAAACCCCTTTGGGTTTGTGCCCAGGACACTGGGTCATACTGCTAGGTTTTATGAGCTGAAAGCAATCTTTTTCTGTGTCAGTCTATTTGTTGTAATATTGTTATTAAATTTTAACCTCTGACTTGTGATCTCTCTCGTGGTGAGTTCATTTTCCCTGCTGGTTCACCTTTAAACCAGCACAGAAACCTATTAGTTCAAGTTTTCAATTACAACCTAATTACAGGCAATTAGAGAAATAACTGAGGTTATCCTTCCATTTATTTTCAGTGAGGGTATCTTTTTGACACTGAGGCTGCTGTTCTTTGATGGAAGAAAAACATATCAGTCTGAAAATATATATATTTTCCAGAATTTCAACCCTCTTGTTGCCAGCAAGTTAGGTCTAATTATGACTTAAGAAGTTTTACTTGTCTAAATAAAGCAACAAACTTCATTATATTGCATCTTAAGGAATCAAAATATTCTAAAGTAGACCAGGAGCTGAACTCCCTCTTCTAAGCCAAGTCTTTTTAGTTAAACATATATATACAGGAAGAAACAATTAATTTCTAAAATATTTACAAAACAACTGAATTGATCTAATTTTTTTTCTGAAATTCTTCCACCATTTCATGTATTTGCAAATAGCAAACAGATTCCTGTTAGGAATGTAAGTGACAGGACTTCTGGACCTTCAGGAGAGAGGAATCTCTTTAGTCATCTCTGAGTGGAGAAAGCAGTGGAGGACAAAGAGTACATACTTTTTACCTGAACTGATTAATCTTTTTTTTCAGGTGGAAGGAAAATCATACCAATAGAAAAAGATGTGTGAACAACTACGGATGAAAAAAAAAATGTGAAAAAGTGGAAAAAAAGATAAAAGTGCTACAGCCAATTGGTCAGGCTAGAATAATACTTCATCTGATCCTTACCATCCACTGCCACATTATATGCTCAGGAGAAAACATTCTTTCTGTACTTGAACAGAATTAGTCAGAATGATAAATCTTTTGCTATCCTAAATAAATTTTACTGATTACAAAGAGCTTTACTTAGGGTAATAGCAGAATTCATGTCATTTAAGCCGTAGTTTGCAGACAATTTCTAGTTGAAAATATGAGTTGGAATATTCTTGGCAGTCTGTGGGTAGAAAAACAATTAAAACATATTAGAACATCACCAATAGTCTGTCACAAAGATTATGGTGGAACATGGTACAAACATTTATTATCATAGAGGCCTTTTAAGCCCAATAAACTTACAAGGCATAAGAACAGATATTAACTGCAGGCCCAAGTAAGGAACAGTCTACAGTGCTAACAAGACCTGCCACTCAAAAAGGCCCAATGCCATTCTGACAGAATCATAGTCCTTGTTTCTCCAGAACCATCACCCTTGCCCAGCTGAGGCAACACTGCACCTCACTCTGGTATGCAGCAGAAGCAAACTTGAGAGACAGTCAAACTTGAATTTTGTATCCACTCAGATCCAGTGCACTGCAACCAAATATACCATAACCTTCATGGATTTCAGAAAAAAAATCACCTTAAACTCCTGCATGAGTACATGCTATTGTCTTGAAGTGGAAAGGGTAAAACTTAATGGATTTCTGATATCCATAAAGCAGATGGAGTCAGAGCAAGAACATGCTGAATCACTTAAAAAACCAAGAGCCTAAAAATAGGTGCTGCTTGAAGGACTGTACAGTTTCTTTGGCATGCCTTGTTTGTGCCTAAATTTGTCACCCCTCTCCCAGTGCTTTTTATGTATTCATTTATTCTTTGCTCTGATAATCTTGTTAAAATGTCTAATAGTGAAGGCTGTACATTGGAGTCTTTATTGCCATCAATGGTGCCCCCATAAGACTTTTACTTTATACATAAGCAAAAATATAAGTACAGGTAACAGAAAAAATTTCTAATGCTAATAAGGATATTTTAGGAAAAAAAAATAACCTGGTTAAAAATTAGGCTTTTGTGAAAATACTGAGTGAAATCAGGTTATTTATCTGCAGGAAAGTAAGTGACAAGAAAAAAATCTCTCTTCAAGGCATGTTTCTTTGTATATCGCTATGACAGCATTTTTAATCATTCTCCTGCTGTGGGTATATATATCCTGGTTCTTATTAACAAAACTGCAAATTTGGATTATCAAACATGCCCTTGAATAAATCAGATGAGTCTTTCATACATAACTAGAAAAAGATACAATCTAGAAGAGTCTGCCATTTCAAGCCATATTTAAATTGCAGACAATTTCTCCCTTCCTACTCTTATGCTTCTAGGAATTCTTACACCCATCATTAGCTGTTTTCATTTAAGATATGGTAATTGCTTTGCTTGACAAAATACACACATAAGGTGAAAGACTAATTACTAAATTTTGTAGAGTTTTGTGTTAATTGCTGAAAAAAACATATCCAGTTGGTTTCTTAGATGACACTGCATTTTTATGTGTAACTTTAGTTAAGTAACAGGTATTCCTATCACTTGCATTCTACTGAAATACAGGCAGATTCTGGGTCACCATTAGCACTCAATTCTTCTACAAAGATTCTCATTGTTTCAGAAGGCACGGGTATAAAGTGTGATGGACACTAGCTAGTAACATAAGCAGCTACATGACAATATTTTTTAAAATTCAAAGGGAAAAATTATTGATTCACTGATGTTAATTTTTTCAACTTTTGCTTTACTTATTATATTATTCTTTCTTCTCTGTGCTCCAATTTATTTTCTGTAACATGGATGCAGATAAAAAGCAGCAAGCCAACTATTTTCCAGTGGTGTATTTGGACAGCTTGTTCAAATGTTCCAGAGGGTAAGGATCTTAGGCTACAAAAATCATTATAGCTACTTCAGAGAGAAAAACAATTAGTAATTTGTTTGCATCCTGAAATACTCCACAGAAGCAGCATCAGCGAGGCACCACCTGTTTTAGAATTTTGAGAAACATTCAGTCTGGAAACAGGAAAACTATACATTTGAGAAATTTATCATAAAGAATATGGAAAATAAATTTTGCCAAGATGTTCTGCTATCATGTGTATGTTTGGTATGAGCAAGAGATTTACATAGGCATTGAAGTGAGGAGTAAACAACTTATTCTGTGACAGCTAAGTCTAGAATTGTATGTGATAAAGGTCATACATGCCAAGGACAAGTGTAGATTATTTGTGTGTAGAAGTACTGATCCTTTAAGCCCCTGACTGAGTTTCCAAATTTACACTTACGGACTCTGATAGATTCTCCATTGTGTGGGAATGTGAACTAATTTACAAGGACAGATCTCCAGTGAAAACGAAATGTCACAATTCTGCCCCCTGGTTCTCTGAGCTGACTTTAAATGTCAAGATCCAGAGATTCAAAATGGTATACACACAAAGATCATTTTGATTTTTTTTAATAAATGTAGTGATGTTAGAAAGACATTTATCCACACATATTGAAATTATTTAGTGAAGACATAATTATTAACTCTGCTAATAATGTAACTTAATAAACTTACTAGCAAATACATTCACATGAAGTACTGATTTTAAAGACACTCACTGTCTGGTTGTAAATATTTTTTGAAGGAGATAATGAGTTTAAGGAAACTGTAGTACGTGAAAATGAATAAAACAAATCTCTTAGTGTTGTTTTTGTGCATTAAGTCTATGACAGAATGTTCATACACGTTGACCATTCTACCCTAACATTTGCTCTGGAGAAAATAAGCCAAGATTGACTTGTTTATAAAGAGAAAATATGTCTCTGTCACACTGATAAAATGTCAGATAAAAATTCCTCACTATTCATCTCTACTACAAGGATAATTGGTGTACTTTACAGAAAATAGAAGACTTAACGAAACAAAAAGACCAAGCCATGAGTCCTTGACTTAGGGTTTAGAACTTAAGAAAAAAAGAAAGACTCAGGCTGTAAGGTGTGCTCTTCACCTACTCTGACTGCAGCAATACAGCTGTGTGCTTTCCTGTAGGTTGTTTTCCCCACAGCATAGGTGAGCTTATGTTTTGTGATCTTTTGTAACATGTTTGTTGACTGCTAGGTGCCACTTAAACTTTCCAGAATTTTTACAAGTAATATGTGGAGCTACCATTGAAGTACAGTGTTGCAAAATCTAAGTCCCTTTTTAGATGTAACTGTTGATACTCCATTTATGTACCATACGAAGGTACTCATTCAGCTGCATTGGTCATGGGAAGTGCAAAACTGCACAAGGACCCTCCAAATGTCTGTGCAAATGGAGGGGGAGTAAAGATGAGAAAAAATAATGAGAAAAATAAAATCTACAACATAGAGGAAGAGTAGGAAAAATAATAATAAACTGTGTCTGTGTCTGTTACCGCTTCAGTCCTTAAATTAACCAGTATGTATTTTAATATTTATACATGTGCTAATTATTTGAGTCATAAAAATAACTTTTATATTAGTCAACTGAAAAACAGCAATAAACACAAACAGAAGATGTAGGGTTTTTTTCTTTAATCTATCTGGTTTTTGTGTGTTTTCTCAAGAGGGTCTTTTCATTCTATGTTACATTCTTTTGAAAATGTTGCACTTTGTGTAGCCTATTTTGCAAAAAATTAACACTGGGGATATCAAAATAACAAATATTAGTTTGAAATCACTGAGAGTCCTTATTAATGTAAAGTGCTTTCATGTTCAAAAAACCAATGCCATAATGCTCTCCATGACAGCAATCACTCTGTCATGTTTTTGCACTAAGTAGGTTATATTAAACCATACATCATCATTAAACTATACAACTGTACATTCAATTTAAATTTCAGCAGCCTGGCATCTTTGAGAGAGGAAAATACTTATTTGTTTTAATGAAAGCAAAAAAAAAGCAAAACAAAACAAAATCAAACAAAACAAAAACCAAACCAAAACAAACAAAACCCTAAGCAGTCTCTCACTCCTGTGGTTTTTCTGTGATTTATAGCCCAAGTCGTACTATTCTGGCATAAGGCAGTTCCTTTCAGTGCAAATTACTTTCATCAGCAATTTTCTTTCACAGAATAATAAGAAAGACACTTCTGTTATAGGGAAGAATCTCACAATTTTTAACATTTTACAGTATTAAAATCATATACTTGTGTGTGCTACTGTTCTATTCAGCTGGGACAAAAGTGTTTAGTTCAATCTGTTAAATGCAAGAATTGATCATTTCAATTGAACATGTTTTGAGTGTCTATTAATAGAAAAGCTTAAAAAAGACATTATCTAACCTCACGTAAGCATGTTACATTTATTGCATAGATTTAAAAACAAGGAAAAATGCTTACTTTTTGCTGTGTGACCTACAACCTTATATATAAGTATATAAACATATATAATGTATATTTGTGTGTATTATATGTCTATATATGCATATATACATACTTAACATTACCGGTCTGCCTCAGAAGCAGCTGCAGATTTTTCTCAGTGTGAATGGAGAGATCTACAGTGAGTTGCAGATTTCTTTAAAAAGTTTTTCTGACTCATTTTCTTTCTGTCAATAAAAGTTATAAAATTTAAAAATAAAATTTTAACCTTTATGCAATGCTGCATAGGTTTTATTCACCTAGGGATAAGACTCTATGACATTCTGATCAGCACAGGCAAGTCCACAGCAACTAGAAAAATGTTTCTCTCATCACAACCATTAAAGAACATGAAAAAATAGTGTATTAAGTTGCACTGATTAAGCTTCAATTGTTGGTCAAATGTCCTTCTGAGATTTAGTATGCAAATCAAATTAACTATTAAGTAATACATGTTTATGTAGTCTAGTGACATATATATAACATCATGTCAGAACTGCAGGAATCTGAGACTGAAGTAGAACAACATTATAAAAAGAGAGCCTTTTACATCAGAAGCCTAACTCTTAAAAAAACCTTTGAATTCTTGAGGTAACTCTTATCTGTTTCCTTCCCATACTCTTCCCTGACACAACACCATCTATGTCAGATGTAGACAATATCTCAAAAGCCTGAATTAAAATTGCACTGAGACTGCTTGCTGAAACCAAATAGCCACAAGTCAATAGGGTGTGATGAGATTCGCTCCAGCATCCCGAGGGAGCTGACTGGTGTTCTTGCCAAACCACTCTCCTTCAGATTTGAAAAGCCACAATGGTCAGGTGAAGTCCCTGGCTGAAAAAAAGGGAAACACTGCTACTAATTTTTAAAATGGCAGACAAGGAGACCTGACAACCTTACTTGCTGGTGAGCCTAATTTCTGTACTTGGGAAGATAATGGAGCAGATCTTCATGGAGGTAAGGTCAAGACACGTACAGTACAAGGTGATGATCTAAGTCACCCAGAATAGCTCCATCAAGGGCTAATTGAGCCTGACTAACCTGGTGGTGTCCTATGATGAAGGAACTACAACAGTTGACCAGTGGAAACTGACCAATGTCATCTAGCCAGGTTTTTGTAAAGCCTTTGACATGCCCTCACATGTCATCTTTATCTCCAAATTGAAGAGAGATGGATTTGAAGAGTGAATTTTTGATGGATAAGGTGCTGAAGCAAGCCCAGAAAGGGGTAACAAAGCTAGTGAAGGATCTGGAGCACAAGTTGTATGAGGAGTAGCCAAGGGAGCTGCAGTTTTTTAGCCTGGAGAAAAGGAGGATCAGAAATGACCTTATCACCCTCTACAACTCCCTGAAAGGAGGCTGTATCCAGGAGTGGGTCAGTCTCTTCTCCCAGGTATCCAATGAAAGGACAAGAGGACCAACTTCTCCAGGGAAGATTTAAGTTGGGCATTAGGGAGAATTTCTCACAGAAGGGGTGACTGGACCTTGGAATAGGCTGCTCAGGGAGGTGGTGGAGCCACCATCCCTGTAGATGTTTCAGGAAAGGCTAGATGGGGCATTTAGTGCCACGGTCCAGTTGACGTGGTGGTGTTCAGTCATAGGCTGGACTTGGCAATCTCAGAGGTCTTTCTGAAGTAATTGATCCTGTGATGCCCTAAACCAAATACTGAATAAAAAAGAGAGAGAAGGATAGCTGGATAGCTGGATAGATAGATAGATAGATAGATAGATAGATAGATAGATAGATAGATAGACAGACAGATAGATGATAGATAGATGATAGATAAAAAAGAAGCAGAAATCAAGTATGTAAACATACATGATCATGTTGAGTTAAAATATGTTCCATCCAAAAAGAAAACTTTGTACTTTAAAGTTGAAAGCAAATTAACAAGTGAATCAACATTTCTTGTACGTATGTATGTACGGCCAGACTTTGCAAACACAGATTTGGGAAGGGCTCTCCCCCTTGGGTATGTCCTTTGAGCCTGTGCAGTGGATTTTTAAGTGAGGCACAGCGTGCACAGAACTGGCCCCACCATTTAACTCCTCAGGTTCACCTGCCATGGCCGAGTGAGCTTGGACGGTGACAGTGAAGTCCTTGGGGCTAGAACCTACAGCCTTCGGTATTACCAGAAGGTCTCCCATCCAAGTACTAACCAGGCCTGACCCTGCGTAGTTTCCAAGATCTGATGGGATTCGGTGTCAGGGTGGCATTTAACTGCCTCATCAACATTTCTAAGTGCCATAATATAATCCCAGGTAACTGACCTGATGAGGACATTCCTCTCATCTGCAATATCTGCTAAGTAACATGTTACTTAGGTTCAAATTGCTGCCTACAAACCACATCTGCTTAGAAAAAGTAGAACATTAAATATTTTCAAAACATTATCAGCAACAGAAAAGCCCTTGGATAAGTGTATAAGTTGATGGGCTGAACAAGATGATGGTAACTGGAGAGGATATATTGCCTTTTTCTTTTACGTACTAAACATATATATTATTTTGACTTTTGCTGGATCTGGGAAAGGAAGGAAAAAGGGAACAAGGAGGGGGAAAGAGAACAGGGAAGGGAGGAGGGAAGAGAAAGGAAGGCAAGGCAATGCAAGGGAAAAGGGAGGGGAACAGAAAAGAAAAAATATAAAGGAAGAAAGAAAAATAAAAGACTGCACAATACTGCCAAATTTCTGTAACATAATGAAGCAGGGAAAATATAAAAATAAATATTTTGTCCCCAATATTTCCTTAAACATTCCTTTTATGAACTTGGGCTGTTTAAATGAAATATTCACATGGTATCTGTAATTTCACCATGAGTACGGACAAGATAGCTTTGTAAAAGAGTAGACAGACCTACACCTGGAAATGTATAAGTAGAACACAGGATACAAACGTTATATCTTGTTATCTGAGTACTACACAGAGCAAGAAAATATACACTTATGAAAGTATAACAACTAGAGCACAATGTTTTTTAAAGGAGAAAAAACAGCTGAAATATTTTAAGTGTAATGAAATGCTTCTTTTCTGTTGCACAAATTTATATCGAAATAATTTAAATTATTCAATTCCATCCCCTGAGTATTGTCAGACTAGTACGTGTGTCAATATTGCAGCAAAAATTTTACATACTAGTTTGTAAAGGAGAGGAAGCTGTTGCTAACCAACTGCTGCTTTAAGTTCCTTGAAATTTACTATAATTACTACTAAAGAATCTGCAAGAGACTTACATAATTCTATTTGAGTAAACAATATTATTTTTCCTTCTTTTGAAATACAATAAAGGAGATATTTGTGTCTGATTGAATATCAAATTATAGATTTCCCAGACACTACAGCAGTTACAGCTACAGGAAGATAATACTTAAAACAATAAGTGAAATCATGTGACGAGATCTGCCACGTGTTCAGGATGTATAAGAGCTTTGAAAAATTAGACATTTAACTCTTCAAAATCCACTCAGGGTATACCAATCTAAGAAATTCCCTCTTGAAAAAGTCAAAGTCCTTCACTTCTGCATATGCTTACCACAATAAGGACCAGACCACCAATCGTTAAAACTGATGTAAAGGCAAAAAGACAACTGGCCTTTAAAAAGTGACTTTCCAAAGCAGTATGCAGTGCTTATCCAGTGAGCTATTACAATTGTACCACATTCATGTTCAGTTCCACTGGAATAAGCACATTTTTTCACAACCTAAGTAAAACCACACGGTGACACAGAAAAGACTAAAAGTTCAGTTCATCAGCGAGTTTGCCCCATACTCTGTCTTTTCTTTCTCTTCCTAGAGTCATCACTTAATCAATAAAAAAGCAGCACGTTTTCTTTGCTCTAATTTTTTTATGTTGATGGGTATTGATGGTGACATACTGTTGGGATCACTTGCTATTAAAGGAACTTGCAAAGTGAATATCACCCACTATAAATGTGGCAGGAGAAGATGACAAACATATAGGTAGGAGGGAAAGAATTTCTGATATTAACAAAAGACTTAAGTATGTGATATTTCTTTGGTTCATTAACAAAAATGCTAGAGTTTCCGGACTATAGTACCTAATCCTTAACATTTTAATCTGATTTTATGGTGTTCTTTACCTTGTTTATTTTAAAGACTAAAGCTAAAATATTGAAGCTGGTAATAAGACATTAGAGTTTGCTGAGATGTGATCTAAGCTCCCCATTGTTTTGCATTTTTCTGGTAGTTTCACATTCATAACTTCAGCAGGAAATATTAGTTTTTAATGGAAGGAAACCTTTGTAACTTACACCTGTGAGACAGATAATGCTGTCAGAATAAAAGTTTCACCCAACCATCCATAAAAATTAATAATCTGTAAATTAAAAAAATGGACAAGAACCTTAAAGACCCATGTTCATTTCGTAATAACCTTTTTTCTGTAACAATGATTTTTCTCTTAAATTTTTGCTGGCTTAAAAGTGTGTCTCCTCTTGAAAAATTTTCTAAACTATAGTTAGAAGCAGAAATCCCTATATTGATTTTTATTACAATCTTGAAGACTTGCTAGCAAAAAAAGGCATTGTAAGTCTCATATTATAAGCCTTAGTGTGACTCCAAATTGTCAGTTAATCTGGATGATCTTTTACCAGACACTACGTTGGGTTTTCGAGGCAAGCTTATGGTAGTTGTGAAGGAGATACAGGTGTGGCTTCTGTGAGAAGCTCCCAGAGCTTCCCCCATTTCTAATAGACCCAGTGCCAGATAGCTCACAGAGGGACTCACTACTAGTGAGGACTGACCCCTCAGTGATGATGGTAGTGCCTCTGGGGTAGCATATTTAAGACAGGGAAAAGATACTGTTCAGGAGCAATTGCAACCGGAGATGAAAGGAATGAGAATACACGAGAAAACAGCCTTGCAAACACCAGATTCAGTAAAAAGGGAAGGGGAGGAGATGATTCTAGAGCTGAGATTCCCCTGTAGCCCGTAGTGAAGACATGCCCCTTTAGCTCATAGAGGTCCACAGTAGAGCAGAGATCTACCTGCAGCTCACAGAGGACTCCCCACCAGAGCAGGTGGATACCTGAAGGAGGCTGTGAGACCATAAGAAGCCCATGCTAAAGCAGGCACTGAGAAAGGCTCACATTCCACAGGTCCACAGGTCCCAGTGGAAGCAAGTTTGCTAGCAGAACTTGTGACCCTGTGAAGGACCTATGCTGTAGAAACCTGCTCCTGAAGGACTGCACCCTGGAAGGGACTCATGCTGTAGCAGTTTGTGAAGAACTGCATCCTGTGAGAAGGATCCACACTGAAGAAGTTCAAGGAGGACTATCTTCCATGTGAGGGAACCACAACTGGAGCAGTGGACGAGTGTGAGGAGTCCACTTCCTGAGGAGGAACGGGTGACAAAGTGTGATGAACTGATGCCCATTCTCTGTTGCCCTACACAGCTGGGTGGGAGGAGGCAGAGAAAACTGGGGTGAAGCTGAGCCCATGAACAAGAGAGACATGGGAAGAATGTTCTTAAAATTTAGTTTTAATTTCTTATCCCTGATTTGATTGGTAATAAAATTAATTCCATTTAATTTTTCCCAGATCAAGTCTGTCTTACCTTTGATACTAATTCCTGAATGAACTATCTCTGTCTCAACCTGTGAGACTTTCATTGCAGTTTCTCTCCCCCGTCCGGTTGAGGAGTGGCATGATAGTGCAGCTTAATGGACATTTACTATCTAACTAGGGTCAATGCATCTTTTCATTGAATATCTCTACGAAATCTATTAGTTCCAGTGTTGTATTTGAAGAATTAATATACTGTTTTGTTTATGTATGTATGTATGGCCAGACTTTGTGAACAAAGTTTCGGGAAGGGTTATCCCTCATGGGTGTGCCCTTCCAGCCTGAGCAGTGGATTTTTTAGGTGAGGTGCAGTGTGCACAGAACTAGCCTCACTGTTTAAGTCCTAAGGTCCATCTGCCACAGCTGAGGGAGCTTGGACAGTGACAGTGAAGTCCTTGGGACTGTCTACAGCTCCCGGTACTAACTGGGGCTGACCCTGTTTAGCATCCGAGATGTGACGGGATGGGATGGCAGGGAGGCATTGAACTGCCAGGGGACGGTCCCCGCTGAGACTCAAACTCAGGTCCTTGGGATTCAGAGTCCAGAGTGCTATCCATTACACCACGGGACCACCCTACTGTTTTGTTTGTATCTGTCACCTTATAAATATCTCAAGTTGTTGCCCGAAACACAGAGACACAAACCAACAGAGTGTCAGTTTATGCGGTGCTTTATTCAGGGCCCGGGAAACCTGGGGATTCGTGTCCCAAATCAGGAATCCAAAGCCCCCCCATTTTCAGTCCAGTATTTATACAATTTTTAAACAAAGGCTATGCACACACACACAGAGCGTTCTTTAGTTACAGAATAGTTGCATACACCTTAGAAAATACTAACAATCATAAATCTCATATGGTTGTCTTAACACAGGATACTGATTAACTTGCTCCCACTACTTTCCCCCCACAGAAACCTCAGTGTACCTACTTGTTCTAATCTTATCACTAAGCAACAGTTTGTTCTTTCTACTTGTTCTGCATACTTCACTAGTTCCTTTGATTATTGTTCAGCATATTTTCCGCAGTTTCTAAGATTCCACTGCTTGTTTCAAGTTCCCTACCCTTAGGCCTATGAATACAGCACAAACATTAGCATTACTACTACTACAGCTCAATTTCTTCAATATTTGTTACAAAGTGGCTTCTGTTTCTTCTTTGACTGATTATTAACACTGCTTATAGTTGACAAGCTTTGTTTTCTAACTGCTGTTACGTTCCTCAAAAACCTGATTTCCTCCTGTAGAGAAGAGTTTAGGAAGAAGTACAATGTTTCACTTCACAGCAGCACCAGTTGATTCTGTGCTCATCTACCAGACAGACTAGAATAAAGCTTCCTGAAGACAGGCAAAAGTGGCAGTATCATTCCAGCTTCCTCTAGTCTCTGTTTCTAAAGAGCCAGGCAACCCTGAAGTGTGTAAGATACACTTTTAATTTTCAGTGTAGAACTGTGTCTTAAAATGCTATCTCTAACCTCTAAGTGGTAGATCTAATCTCTATGATCAAAACCTCTTTGTTGTTTTCAGTGCTAGACCTTGTCAATATAATTAATGTATTTGATACTTTCAGACTCTCAAAAAGGTAATATATCAAGGCTTTACCAAAAATGCTGCTTCATAGCAGTAGCTAGAGTAGTAAATTGTAATTTATCTTCAAAGTCAATTACATCATGCCAACAATTCTTTCTTACCTCTTACTGTAAGTCTACTGGAGAATTCACTTCATGTAAAGATTCATTTTAAAACTGACAAATGGCTAGTCTCAGCAGCTTAAATAATTAAAGCACTGAGAGTAGATTTTTCAGGATTCAAATAGCAGCATAAGCTGGTGTAAATGGATCACAAAATCTGCATATCCTATCAACGTGGTGTGGCTTCAGAAGGTAGAATGAGGCATACAAAAACCTGCAGAATTGACATAATTTGGGGAACTGATATGATCCAGGATATTGTTAGAAGGATGATATGAACTCTTAAAATTGTTTTTGTTTAAGAAATATTACAAAAGAAAATGTAGTTGGATTTTAATCCATCTACTGGCTCTTTTTCTCCCTGCTGTGAGTGTCTAACACAAGCTTCACAAATATCAAAAAAAAAGCAGCATGGCTTCTAAGGCAAGCACCCAGTAGGTGTTTGAGAATTGTAAGGCAATGACTCCACTCCTTCTTTTCTTAAAAGCAGAGCAGACATCTTAGAGAAATTTGCACATTCATGATAGGATGGCGCATAAACTCTTCTCCAGCCTTTTAAAACCATGATGCAAATTCACTAAGATTAAACTAGACCAAATATTAAATCAAAATATGTTATAGCCAAAAGTTCCACCATACTGAACTGATCTAAGGACACAGTAGAAAGCTACAGCCAGTGTCAACAGGGTGGGCAAACAGGACATGGTGCATCAGCTAAGGTGTAGTAGTCTTCACAAAAGTGTACACAGGAAAGGTGTACCCACCCTACCAGTTCAAGAGGTGAGCTCAGATTGCAGTCATCACCTTCTCAGAAGGACGTCAGCTATGATATTCACTTGGCAATCCATGTGTGATATACGTCAAGAAATCAATAATACAAGTAGGGAGGAAATAGTTTCTGATCATGCTTTTTTCCCAAGTGATGAAAATAAAACCGTTTCAGTTTCAGAATACACTTTATGAAAAAAAATCAAACTGATGTAAGGAATGCCAGAAGATTGATACAGGTAATTTCCTTTTCTTTTATCCTTTTTCCCAGCAGAATATCTCAATCTATATGGTGTACTACCATACTTAGCAAATTATCATACCTTTAAGAAGATGATGTTTCAAATAGATTTTGCTTAGCATTCTAACAGTATTCTTTCCTAGTATCAGAAGTGAAAAATAGACTCTTACAGAAAGCCAGTTCAGTCCCTCTGGAATGATGGAGAGCACCACTTTAAGACAAAAATGATTGTCTGGATTTAATGTAGTATTAAATATAAAATATATCAGAAAACCTCAGCTAAAAGACTGTATATATGGAAAATAAGAAAAAAATACTTCAACAAAACCCATAGCTATGGGGAATGAGAGAGCAAGATTTGTGCAGTCCTTATTCCCTACTCCTTTTTCTTATATATGTCTATGCTGTATTTGTCAGTTATTTCCCCAAGACAGTTCTTGTTTCCATTACTTTTTATTCTTTAGGATTTCTCCCACATGAATAACTCCAACATTTGGCACAATTGTTAACCAGGGTTTCTCCAAGAAAGGACAGATACAGACATCAGCTTCATTCTGTATGTGCAGCAAAACAAACAACACCAGAGGCAACACCTGGACTACAGACTCAGATACTCTCATGGCTCCATGCAGATGCCTCATCATGAGTTTGGCTTCAGGGTTCGTTATGGATCTTGGCCCAGCCTCATTATTTCCACATAGCCTGGCAATAGGAAACAGAGGCTTTTTTTTTGCTTCACACTGCTAGTGATTAGTAGAACTGAAAATCTTGCAAAGATTTATTGAAGCTAGTAAACTGAAGTGTGCATAAAGATCTTCAGCAACAAGAAGAGTACCTCTGTTTACCTAATAAAAGTTCCATGTTGCATGATAAAGTTTATTAATTAAGTGCATTCTGGAGATGATTTTTTTTTTGTATCCCATAAAATTTATATTTAAAGGCAGCTCAGTGCATCCCTGAGGCTGAGTGGGAGTAGCCAGTTGGCAGCAGCGCGACATTCCTTGCACTCCAGATGCAGAGGCACCTTGACCCAGGCCAGGCTTGGGCAACCAATCAAGCTTCCAGCTCTGTCAAGGGCATTGCCAGGACTGTGGGAATGAGCAGACACATCATTGCTGACAGCACAGCTACAGGATAAGGCTCCTGGGCCAAGACCAGGACACACACAGCATGAACACAGACCTGGAGCAAAACTGCACCTTTGTTCACTGTGGGCACAAATGGAAAGTGTCAGGTCCTGAGAGATGCAGGGTACCCGTGGTGTCTTTGTACTAAAAATACAGTGGGCAAGCCCTTAGACAAAATGGCCCAGAGCAGCCCCAGCAAGGGGCTGTGCTCAACATTGCCAAGAAAGACAAAGAATCTACATGGAAAACAAGTTTTTCTGGTCTCTGGACCTGACATAAAAGATATATTCATTGTTCAAGAGCAGCAGGCACTTAGTTAGTGAAAATGGCCCAGAGAATCCTTGATTAAAAAAGTCCTCCTGGGGACCAATGATAGCCTGTCAGGAGGGAAAAAAATCCCTTCTGCTCCCTGACCAGGACACCTATGGTAACTTCATGCTGCAAAAGTAGCATCAATTTTCTTCAAGAGCACGAGGCATGATCATACCCAAAATGGCTCAGAAGAGTCCTGACAAGAGGCCATGCTCAGTGCAGCAGAGGAAGGTGAATGACTCCCAGGGACCAGTGACCAGTCTGCTTTGAAGCATCACTCCTGCCAGGAAAGGTAGACAGAGCTGGACTGCTTCACCTATATTAGAGAAAGCTCAGGGGAATTTTATCGATGGGATGATATAACTATATATATGTGCTGTATATAACTAAGGCAACTGGAATATGAGTCAACAGTTTGGCAGCCAGGAAGACCAACCATACCCTGGCGTGCATCTCACAGAGTACATCCAGTTGGTTGCCACCCACTGCACTGGTGTAGCCTCACCTTGAGTACTGTGGGAAGTTCTGGGTGCCTCAATATAAGGCTATTGGAGGAGTGGAGGAAGCCCATGGAATGGGAGAATAACATCTGTCTCTTAAAGGTTGGGGAGTTGTTAATGAGAATTTATATATCTGTATGTTGGGGTATAAAGATGGCTTTAGTATGGGGTTGTGCTGGTTTAAAGGCAAACCAGCAGGGGAAATGGACTCACCACGAGAGAGATTATAAATCAGAGCTAAAATTTAATAATAATATTACAATAAATACACTGACACAAAGGGAAATTGCTTTCCACTCACAAAACCCAGCAGTATAACCCAGTGTCCTGGGGCACAAACTCAAGGGGGTTTGTTTGCCCTTGTGCTGAGACCCCTGTGGCTCCCCCAAGTCCCGAGCAAAAGGAGTGAAAAACCTGTTGGTGCAGGCGAGGGCTGTGGTCTGGTCGAGAGCGTCAGAAGTAGTCTGGTTGAGAGCGGTGATCTCCTCCTGTTGAGGTCCTGCTGCTCCTCTGGATCTGACGAGAAGTTCTCGAGGTCTTCTTACCCACCGCTTATGTACCCTCAGGGAGCACCCAGTCCCTTCCCCTGGACGGGGACTCATACAATGGGTGATTAACTCTGGAGCCAAGGGGTATTGTTGAACTGTTGATGGCCCATTAGTAGCCACACCCCCTCAGGCTGGGTGTGAAGGTGCTAATGACTCCCTGGGCAGCTGCTGCTAATGGCCCATTGTCCTTGGGGAATGAATAGAGGGGGTAGAATACACAGCTTTGATCACCCCCACACAGTGTTAGCTGGTCCCTCCTGCTGAACTAGGACAGGGGTATAAGTTGTAAGTGTTGGTAAGAAGATATTTCAAGAATGAGAATTAAATACAATGGAATGGCTAGAAGATAAGTAAATGTATCAAATTATGTCAGACTAAGCACAGCGAAATTATATGGAATAAGGGACAGAAATTGTTGTGGGTCTGGATGGAACAGAGTTAACTTTCCCCTTTGCATTCATCATAGTGTTGTTCTTTTTATTTGGATCTAGAAAAGTGTTGGTAACACACCAGTGCTTTGGTTACTGCTGAGCAGTACTCCCACGGCATCAAGGCTGTCTCTTGAACATCCTCCCTGATCCCGAAACTCAGGCTGAGAGTGCAGGCAAGAGATTCAGAGGTTACATAGCTAGGACAGTTGTCCAAAACTAACTAAAGGAATAGGGCATACTATATGACATCTGCTCACCATTAAAAACTAAGAGTCTGAGGAGGAAGAAGCAATAGAGACAAAGCGTGATGAACCAATGGTAATCCCCATTCCCTGTTCTCCTGTGCTCTGCAAAAAGAGGTAGAGCATTTAAGAGTGAAGTTGAGCCTGGAAAGAAGCAAGGAAAGGTGGGAAGGTGTCTTAACAGTTGATTTTATTTCTTATTACCCAACTCTGATTTGATGGGTAATAAATTAATTTCCAAAAATCGAATCTGTTTTGCCAGTGCTGGCAATTGTTAAATGATCTTTCTTCCCTCCACCTGAGTAAGGGAGAGATAATCGGTGGGCACCTAGTCTTCAGCCAGGCCCAACCCACAGTCCCCATGGGAGTTGCTGAGGGAACTGGGGTTTAGCCTGGAGAAAAGGCATCTGAGGGGAGATCTTAGTGCTTTCTACATCTACTTCAAAGGAGACTGCAGAGAAATTTCAGGCTCTCCTCCCAGGTAAAAAGTGACAGGATAAGGGCAAATGGCCTCATGTTGTTCCAGTGGACATTTAGTTAACGCATTAGGGAAAAAAAATGTTCATTGAAAATGTCATCAAGCACTGGAACAGGCTGCCCAAACAAGTCTTTGTGTCACTATCGCTGGAGACATTTAAAAGATCCTGTAGATGTGCCCCCGAGGACATTATCTACTGGTGGACCTGCCACTAGTTGGGTTAGCAACTGGACTCAAATATTAATTGTCTTTTCCAACCTAAACAATTCTATGATTCTATATAAAACACAGAACTTTTGTTCTCTTATAATCTGAAATATTGATGTGAAATTGCAGTATTTTTTATTTAGAAATAATAGCACAATTGGCAAACACTTCTTTGAATGCCACATTCCAAGAAAGGTGTTTAATGTTCTCTTCAAGGAGAAGGAAATCCAAAGTGCCACATTCCATGAAAGAAATTACAACCAAAAGCAATTGCTACACCATTGATCAGTGTACTGCACTTGGACACAAATACATATTTAGGAGACAGCAAAGCATTATTGCTTCTTTGTCAAATTTAACTGCTACTACAATTACAAAATAGATTCTCCTTAAAAAATAATAAAGTGAAACAAGAGAGAGAGTTTTCATGTTTTATCTTCAAAGGAACTTTCTTTCCCTGATGAAAGCACACTACTTTCATTAATGTGAGTGGGAGTTAATCACAGAAGAGTGAAGGAAAATACACAGACATAAATATACTAAGGTGGACATCTGACAATGCTCTGCTTTAGTTCACTATTGAATTTGAGTCATATCTGTTAATTTTCCCAGAAATGGACTAATTTTAAACTCAGAGCACATTGCTTTTAGGAGCTGTCATTGCGTGTAGTGCTACACATTACGAAGAAACATCTCCAGAAAAATGTAATACAAGACATACTTCTCCGTGAAAAAGTGTGCCAAAAGTGTAGCCCTTATTTGTTGAGTAACCCAAATGATTTCAGTTCATCAGAAAGACAGCAATTCAAGAGTTCTAGCACCAAGATTTCTATAAAAAGATTGCCATGTTTACAGAATGGAAAGGAGGAATTTTTAATTTTTAATTTTTAATTTTGTCTTATTTACAAATTTTTGCATTCTGACTGTTCAAAGATGTCAAATTTAGGAAGCTTAATTAAGAAGTAAAAAGAGAATTAATGAAATAATAAAAGAAATTAAGATATGAAGACTTGGTGGATGGGAAAATCCACATTTCTAAAAGGTAAATGAATTTTCCTGTTTTTATTGGCAAAAGACATGAGATGAAATTCAAATCCATTTTGCACTGAAAAAAATATTTGTCATCTCTCCTTATAGATTTACCTCAGTACTATTTCCATACTTTGTCAAAACATCTTTAAATCTCAAATCAGCTCCTTAGAGAAAAAAAATATTAAGCTTGTTATTTTTTCCGGTGACCCACCTTTGACAAATTACTGATATATATTTCACTTACAGAGAAAATATTTCCACTTGAATTCTTTATTTTTGGTCTGTTGACACCCTTCAGTTTTGCAAGTAAGCATTTTTGCAGTGAATATTTTCAAATGTAAATTATTAAAATTTGTGTAGTATTAATGCCATTCTTAGCCCTCCCAAATTGTTTAAATAACTACATCCTTCGTGTGTTAGCATTCTCACCGCTTCACCTCTAGGAAATATTACATTTGTGAGTTAATTCACATTTTGTTCTGATGTTATCAGATACAAGTTAAATGGTGTAAATATGCCATATTTCTTCAGTGCCTAACCACTAGTCATATTTTCAAAAAAAGGATATTAAAAGATCAGGAGGCAACATGACCAAAAAAATCAGGATATAGAAAAAATGTCAAAAAATAAATTGAAGACTCAAAATTTTGGCTTAGAAATGGTATGAGTAAAAAGAGATCTTATTTGACTTTAAAGAACAGCAGATTAAATGCATTTCAAGGTGTCAGCATGTAGAATTAATTTGACAGATAGTGGGGTCTCATGGTTAATGTCTTTATTGTTTGGCATGTAGAAAATGTTGTTAATGTTTCCTCAGACATTTTCAAGACCCATCATTGTTACTTATAGGTAGTTGTGATTCAAATGTGGTTGGCATCTTACTTTACTGAGTGACAGTAAAGGAAAAAACTTTCATGTTGGTTATAGAATAGGACATATAACTCCCTGGTCAGTATATAAGATAAGATAGAAAAAAATAGCTATACACTTTCCCTATGTAAAACCTCCAAGAAACTCCTTATGCATTTTTCACAAGAAGGGCTTAGAACTATGAGGTATTACTTATGAATTGAACTAGGCCCAAACAAGAGTGTATTTGCTGTTTTTAATGACACGTGATAAAAACTACAAAATGCAGCAATAAAAATAGTCATAAAAGTACTTCAAACAAAGAAGAGACGCTTGAAAAATTTGAAATAAAATGTAACACAGGGAGAGCAGTAATTTCTATAACATCAAGATTTACATGAGGTTGTTAGTACATAATATCTAGCTATCAACATCTGCATAGTCACTCTTAATATGTAAAAGAATTAAAGAAATCATTAAAGAGTTAAATGATTGATTAAATATAGCAAAATTCTTGAAAATGTACCCAAGATACAATAAAAATCATGATATCATCTTTGATACACATAGTGAACTGTCAACTAATATGATAACAGGACAGAAAGGAAAATTTCAGATAATCACAAGAAACTGATTTATAAAACATATAATCTCTTCAGGTAGCCAAGAGAAGTCTAGTGAAACAGGTGGTGCCTAAATAGTAATTGAGGTCATGAGCTTTCTGACATTATTCTTCATAAAGTCAAATTTCTATTGTAAATATAACAGCAACTTTTTCTGTGTACAAAAGGGATACTATAGTTAGCTTAAAACATCTTTAATCTAATAAAGGCATATTATCTTCATCAGTGTTCAAAGCTATACTGCAGAAGTTTTCCAGATTATGTAAGAGAGACTGTCACACCGTAGGAACTTTGCGATATATAACTGAATGGTACTCTAAGGGTTCCACAGACAACACGGAAACATCCATGGTTCACACTATAGGGATGTTTGGAAATAATGTAGTTAGTGGCTTAGAGATCTTTTGCAATCAGGACAGGTAATATTAATTTAGGTCTTGGAGGAAGATGTCCCAACACATGTAAGTAATAATGCCAGCAGGAATAAATCATTACATGCAGCAACTCATTGCTTTCATACATAGAAGAAACCAAAATACTTTTCATCTGATATTGTTGTATGATCCTTTTGGCTTAGCTTGGCAAAATACCAAGTACCCAACACAGAGAATCAGAGTTCCCCCCAGGGCAAAGGGAGGGAATTAAAAAAAACTAGAAGTAAAACTTAGAATGGCAAGGTTTTAATACTTACACAGAAGAGGAAAAATTTTTTTAAAAAACATGAATATGATATAACACATATATATACACAAATGTGAAAAGAAATAACAACTCTACTGAGTCACCCACACAAATAATAAGATTCTAACCACCTCGACCCACAAAAACACCCCAAAAGACTCTTCCTGAGAAAAATCCCAGCAAGAGAGGAGAAAAAACTAGTAATAAGATGTTTACTTCCCTGGATAACACAGCAGTGGGGTAGCAGTGAAGGCCAATCTCAGTGAGAGCAGCAGCAGCACATCCTCCCAGGGCTGGGGCAAGGAGTAAAAGAGATAGAAACTCCACAGCAAGTCTGGCATCCTAGGGAGGAAAAAACAATGAGTTTACTGTCACTGTACACTCCATAAACAAACTGTATCTCACACTGGAAATGTTTCACAAATATTCATATACTTTAAGTCACATTCTCTACAGTAGTTAAACTATTTTTTAAAACTTACAGGTGGTAGATCTAAGGTCAAATTCCAAACTCTAAGCTAACCTAAAAGAGAAATTAGAGCAAGAAACTTCTAAAATGCATATTTTATTGTCTTAGATCACATTATGGGTTCATCAAACCCAGAAAATCATTTGATCACTGGATCACTGTGTAGTTTGTTAAACCTTTCACTGAGGATCCTTTTCATTTTCATGATTGTCAATTATTAAATGCTTATGACATATAAAATTCCACTGAATAGTTTATATTGACTGGACACCTGTGATGCTTACTGTATCAATACAGCTTTTTAATTTAGTTTTGTCAAGAAGGGAATGTATAAGGAAGAACTTTAAAAGAATTAGCCAAAATAGTTCTACTTAGTCCTCATCAATACTTCAGAAGTATGTCTGAAAGACTCATGGGGTGGGGGAAGGATAAGAAAGACCTGGTAAAGTGCTGAGGAAATTCAAGCAGTTCAAACAACATTATAGGAGGTATTTCCCTGACATTGTTAATAAAAACCCATCTGACAGAAATACACATATCAGTGTCTAAGAAAACTATTTACACTGTCCTGGGTAAGAGAGCTTTAATACAGCTCAACACGAGCACAGCAGTTTTAAAGTCTTTTACTTGCACTCATTTTCATTCTTACTGTTGAGAATAGAAAAAAACTCCACTTAATTTCACAAAAATGATATTAGCATGTAGAAAGAAAATTCCTAAAGAAACGTTCTCATATGCTGATCACATTTGAGAGTGTTTGATACCATAGTTCAAGAAATAAATGAGTCCTGTTCTGGTAGCAGTGGAAGTCCTTCAGCTGAAGGACTTGAAGTACTCAGCAGGATTTGGAAAAATCATGACAGATATCCTGAGACCTGTAAAGATAAGAGACAAGAATGTAAGCCTATTAGATTAAGTATTTAAATCTTAAGAGATATGTACATCTTCAGACAGAAATCTTAATCCATTGGTCCATAGGATATTTAAAAGTGGCATCATGCTGGTTTGTATCAAATATTTAATTATCAGGACATGGAGAATAACTTTGTAGGTAGCAGCTGGGTTTGCCTTCTGTGTGGTCTTTATGAACCATCTATATTTATATATATTGGTACAAAACAGAAAAGCACTGGCATAAAAGACCACAGGGCTGTATGTGCTGTCATATTTACTTATTTACTGTTCCACTTCAAAGTCACATGATAGTTAACACTGCATATATCTCAGTTTCTGCCTGGCTTTCAGTATGCATCAAATAATTTATTCACCCTCTTTCATGGGCTTGTTGAAAATGAGATAATTCATTCTGGTTCCATTCTCTACAGATGGTATCTGCAGATGCAGACTGATCTCCACTATTTACTCAAGGGACTACAACTCTGCACCTCATAAGTACAGATTATATAAACTTTAATATTTTGATATACTAGATCTCTTACAGCCTAGTGCTCATATCACTATATCAGGAAGAAACATAATTGGCTTTTTATCTCTTCTGACAGAGATAGTTGAATTGACATTCCTTACATCTTGCTTGTCCTATTCCAAGACAAAGCCAGTGTTATACATACTGTGTACATTTAAATAATGCCTGTTCAAGTATTTTTTTTTCCACATAGATTTGACAAACCTGGAAAAAAAAGAATAACATTTAAATACCCATAATGACTTCCTGGTTGTTAGATTTTGAGTTGGGGTTTTGAAATTCCTGAGAGTCTTAATCAATAGGTAGCAGTAGTAGCAATTTTTCTTTTTGCCATCTATTATTTTTATTAGATGATATGTTATATTTCATTCTTCTTGTTAAATAAATTACAGAATATTCTGTTTTGGAAGAGGCCCACCAGGACCATGAAGTCCAACTCTTCAGTGAATCACCCATACGGGAATTAAATCCACAACATTGGTGTCATTAGCATCATGCTCTAACCAACTGAGATAATCTGAGGGTCTAATAAGGAAAACTTGAAACTCAAAGTTCAGAATTCCACCATCCAGCATTTTTAATTTTCTGTGAACTTGCTTTCTCTTAACTTTTCATTGTTACTATCAAATGTATTATTCTTTGTTTTGTTTTGAAATGTTGGTAAAATGCCAAGTATAAACCAAAGTAATAAAGCTCCTTCCCCTCATCGAGGAAAAGGGAGAGAAAACCCAGAAATTTATACTTGAAACAGAAACTGGGTTATATTTTTACACAAAAAAAGGGAAAATGAAAAGAAAACCTACAATATAACACACATATACAAAGGTAAAAAGAAACAACCACTCCCCACTCCCACCGAAAACAGATCCCACAACTCCAAACACAAAATCACCCAAGAGAGCTCAACCTCCTGAGGGGCAGACTCAAGCAGAGAGAAAACTGCGAATAAACATCTTACTTTCCTAAGATAACATGGTGGTGAGTGGGCGCTGGGCCTAACAGCAGAACAGCAGCAGCACATCCTCCTCACATCTCGGCCATGAAGAAAGACACAAGCACCTCCTCCTCCTCGGTATTTATATCCCAGTTTGGTCATCTGATATGAAATATTTCTTTGGTTGCCAAAGTCAGGTGACACCTAACCCCTCTAATCTATGTTGCTCTTACCAAGGCCACTCAAATGAAGGGTTAAACTAAGCCTAATGAAAACTAAGACGTACCTAGGCCAAAACTATCACATTTCTGTCGTACCTTTTTCCAGTTAACCCAGACACTGAAAAACACTGAACTTTCACTGCTACACCACAGTGCTTACTAATATTTTGTTGCATGCAAAAACTTTACCTATCAGAGAATTGCAGAGTTGTTTAGGTTAATAGGGAACTCTGGATACCATCTCATCCAGTCACCTTCCATAAGCAGTGTCAGTCAAAACAGGTTATCCATGAGCATATGCAGTCACGTTTTCAGTATTTCCAAGGATGGAGATTCCACAACCTCTTAATACTTGTTGAAATAGAGGTTTTTCCTTCTGAGTTACTCATATGGCTGCATGTATTTCAGCATGTGTACTAAAAAATCCAAAATTCTTGTTATTTGTAACAATCAAAAAGTATAACATATTTGATAATTTACTCATGTGACATGAAGAAATGGTCATAAGAGTAGATCTGTGATTTTGCATATTGAAGATAACTAAGAAATTCTCCCATTGAAACTCTCATTTTGCGGTATTGTACACATTTCTGAATGAATCAGATTAAATGTATTAAATTTATCCCTCCTAACCTGGATTCAGACTTAAAACCTGAGTTTCTCTGGGTGACCCTAGCCTGTAGATGCTGGAAGTATAGCTCATACTCAAGTTTAGGTGTAGCTTTGGTTGGCCCTTTGTAATGAACACTGGAGCCTCCCCTCACACATCTTGTTTTCCAAAGGAAGGAAGCCAGGTGCACAAGCAAGAAAGGCACCACAGTGGAGTGTACTGGCTTTCTGACAGAATGGTGGAAGGCACTGTAACATGCATCCATGTGACAGTACAGGCAGTATGTCATGCTCTGGAGGAGTCTATATTTCTCCTTTTTCCACTAACATTAGATAAACTTTATCAGCCATTTTTATCACTTAAGCAATGTGTCTTCAGAGATGCTACTGTCTTCTTCTGTAGCAGCAAAATGTAGAGCAGGTGCAAACAGTTTCAGGCTCTTTGCTCATTCACCAACCTAAACACTCAGTTCAGGCCTTGTAGCTGGACTAGGAAAATGTCCAGCTTGAATGATTTTGCCCTGATTACTAACCTGCACATGGAGCTATACAGCATCTGGACTGGCTCTGGCTCACATCCAGGAAGCTTGGGGACAATGAAAATGACATCTAGCTGTACATCTGTATATTTATAGAAATATGCAGAAGCAGACAATTACAAGTCTGTCTAATTATTAATGATATTAACAGATTATAGTTCTCATCCAGTCACATACAAGGCTAAAATCCACCAGCATTGTTGCTGCATGTATTCCAGGCTGAAAGTATAAGTCTTTGAGTCAAAAGAACTTTGAGCAAAGACACAAAGGACTTCACTGGACAATGTAAGACTTTGGGTATTCTGGCTGAGCATGGGTAAGCAGACTGGTCTACTTCCGTTTAAACAGGCCAAATTTTATTTTTCTTCATGCTTGCCTGGGTCAGTTTGTCCTTCATGGAAAAAAGCCAATTTATGCTATTCCCATCCAATATGAAAAGCAGTTGGCTTAACCTCTTCAAGCTCCATGAGGAAGGATCACCTATTTCCAGCATTGTTAGACTAGCAGCCCTTAGAATTCAACATGTTCTTTAGATGCTTATGATTCACACCATAATCCTACCACCTACTCCCACCCTAGCCAGTTCAAAACCTTTCATTAAACAGGGAATGAGATTATTTGGTCTGTGATGTTGTGGCATCTTTGTCGACTTTATAGATTTTACAAGTTCACCTATTCAAGGACAGTTGTCAAATGGGAATCTTTAATGTATATAAGACAATTTAGTGCTTAATTAGTAGGACAAAGCTACAATAATTTGGTCAAAGGTTCTAGCTGAGAGTCAAAAAAAACAGGGAACGAAAATTCTTAGTGGAAGTGGAGAACATCTGCTACTACAATAAAATTGTGTTTCTTGCTTTACCTAGGAACCAGTTATTGTTGGAGAATTAAATAAACAAAAAGAAAAATAAATAGGCCCTCTGATAAACGAGTGATCTCTTTTCTAAAGTAATATAAGTGTGTATTGTTCAATAAAATATGCATACACCCCCCCCCTCCACACACACACATGCATTAAGTTCTCTTGTAACTTCTGATACATGTTGTTTAAATCAAAAATAAGAAGGCCATTCTGTAATTATATCCTGACATATAACTCAGGAACAGACATATAGGCACCATATAAACCATTGCAGTTTAATTCAAGATCTAAGACTTTAGCTGAACACAAGATGCTTGTGCTGGTTTATTGGCCCTTATGGAGTCTAACATATAGTAAAATGTCTACGTTTACTGTAAAACAGCTTGTATTTTAACTACCTTCAGGATTTTAAAAGATTCCCAGTGTATGCTTGTACTCTAGAGAGCACACACCACAGCTTAGGTAGAGATTTGTAAGCTAGCTTTAAATCACTATCCATTAGTGCACTGGTGTGCACTGCAAAGCCAGCACAGGAGAGTGGATGAGTATTGTGTCAGTAATGCCAGCTACCTTTATCCGATTCTGTATACTTTTGTTGTTCAAGTCTTGTCATCTATTTTCAACAAACACATGGCCCCCAAATGAAAGTTAGTTGATACCCTTCTGTAACTATTAAGCAAGATGTTCCAAAATGAACAAAAAAAGTATGTAGGTAAACTTCTTTAGATATATAGCAATAGAGTTATCTGATATACATTAGAAGAACCTTTGCTTTGATGAGTCTGAGTGGAAAAAGCCCAGGGTGAATGCATAACACATTATGGAGAACAGAGTAACTCCTGTAAGGAGTTAATAGCAGCTCAGAACTTGAGTTTCCAAGAAATAATAAGATTTGTCTCCTAGCAATTATTAACTTGCAGTAGGAAGAGAGTATAAAATAAAAAGAGATTTGTGCTCAGACTAATTATCTTCCCAAATACCAGAAATGACCATTGGAAGAATACATCTTGAGAATATTTAGCTAATAATCCTAGGAATATGCAGCGACTACCCCTTTATGGGTTCTCATTTCTACCTACTGTCAGAATAAAACAAAATACATGGGAAATTGGCAACATCGATATTTCAGGCTATTTAGGATAAAGGAGAAATGGCATCCCAGAGCAACCAGAACACACATCTACTGCCTCTTCATCCTGTAGCAAAGGTGACAGATTGTCGCAGTCTTGATCTCAGGAAGGGGACCAGACCAGCGACGGGGGGTTCTTGGACAGCCTGCTGAGTTGGTGGACCGCAGCTGCCAAGGCTTCAGGTTAGGTTCACCCGCCCCGCAACCCGCAAAGGAGCGATGCAGAGACAAGCAAACACCTTGGAAGCCAGGGTGGGTCCAAAGCTGATCCGCTTTATTAACAGAACGAGGGGCTTTTTATACCCTCTGGCAAGGAACATTCTGGAAACTGGGTGGAGTAAAGGCGGAGCATGCAAATCCGCTACAAACCATAGGGTGAAAGCTTGTGAGGGTGGTAACTTAGGGAGTGTGAGCAGGGGACTAACGGGATTGGACAGCTCCTCAGGGAGAGCCGACCAATGGTAGCTGTACCTTTGGTGGCAGCCTGAGTCTGCCCGAGCAGGGAGAAACCTTTATTTCCAACTTTAAGTGAAAAACTGGGGTAACAACTGGTAGGGTCTTTGGCAACTGGTCGCTGTCCGGCCTGGGAAGGGTCCTCCTGGACCTTCCATACATCGAAGTCTGTTTTCCTATCTCTTACTTTCCTCCATTCATTCATGTTCATGGATATCCCATCTCCAACAACAGATGAACAAAATGTTTGCAGCTGCAGGTTGGAAATAAGTCCTACATATAACTGATTGTCATTTGGTCAAGAGATGTACTCAGTCTGGTCATATTTTGTCTGCAGAAACCAAACCTGACAATTACTCAACAAAAAAACCTTTTCAGTTAGTAGTGAGAAATACTTTACAAACGGTTACCCATAACCTTATTACAATTTGGCTGGCAATACAGATATTCAGGAAAGAGTTCACATGACTCCAAATAGCTGCAAGCAAACAGCAGGACCTCAACACAATTTTCGGACCATAAAAGATATGAAGCATAATAATACAAAACAGAATATTTTGATTCTAAGCTGTGAGTTGGAGAGTTATTCTTTCCTCTTTTGTATTGTTAATTAAGAGATCTAAATACCATTGCCAGACATAAAAACCAGAATATATATAGGAAGAACTTCAAAACTGTATTTCTAGATCCAGGAAATCAATAGTCCACATTGCTTAGCAGCAGCCAGCTTGAAATGAAATGAAATGAAATGAAATGAAATGAAATGAAGTGAAATTTAGGAGGACTAGTAACTGCTAGAAACTAAATTTAGAAGCCATGGAAGGAGACATGATTGTTTATAGCTAATGGTCCCTGATTAATGCCAGCTGGTGGTTGTGGCTTCCCAGCTTCAGAGTTTTGCCGTGCAATGTACCATACACTTAAATGACTCACTGCCCACAGGCAGGGCCAACCTGTCTGATGCTGAGGAAAAGCTAGCAGGAACTGGGACTCTGACAAGGCAGAGCTGGCAGTGTCTTGTGGATACAATCAGAGCATAGGGCAGATGTTCCTGTGAACAGAACAGAGAGAGAATTAGCACAGGAAGTACCCTCTGTTCCTTTTCCTGCCTTTGTGATTTTATTTACTGTGTGTTCTGATATATATCAGTGGTTTGTTACTTGACATGTTCTTAGCCTTCCCTGCTAGTAATTTTTGAGCTTTTCCATCTTTAGTGACCACTGTCCAATACCCATGCATTTTTTCATTTGGCATTGGATTCCCTAAGATATAGAATTTACTGAACTATTCTTTTTGATGGATCACACTCATATTTATTCACTCATTTACTTGACAGAGATACAAAGCACAGCTGAGCCATACACCAGAGTTCTCTACAATCTATCCTCATACAAATGCAACAGCTACAAGAATATAATGTAAGGCACTAGTCTTTTAATCTTTCTTTCCATCCAGTCCAGTTTACATTTTCTTTGTTCAGTAATGTCTATAGTATTTCTGCACATAAAGATAGAATCCACAGACTACAAGATTTCCAAGGCACAGTCAAAAACAGTTCATTACTGCACTTTACCTAGAGCAGTGTGGGTCCTCTTCCAGATGTAAATATTTGTTATAGTTAATGACAAATTTTAGGTTGTTTGCTAATTCATTCTATCTAGATATTATCTATAATATAATTATTTTTTAAGAATCTCAGAAAAGCTAACTTTTTTATTTTCTTCATTGAAAATATTTCATCCTATTAATTTAGCTTAGTAGCTTTCTTAATAAAGACATCTGTAAGGAAAAAAAAACCATTCATATCATAAGCTTCAATTATGCCTTTACCTTGACTACACAGCAATAATGATGTACATTGTTGACTTATACGAAAAGACTAGTACTCCATTTGTATATTGTACTTCAAAGTATAAAATACACTTTATATTTCAAAGAAAGAAGGGCATAATTTCATGCTGTTGCTGCTCTTCACCAAAGTGGGGAAACTTGAGTATAGCAGTTGGGAGTTTTATATGTTTTTGGAAGAGATTACTGACACTGCCAAATTGTTAATGTTATTGTTCTGGCTATGCTTGTTCTCTGGGGTTTCACCAGGGCATCAAAGAAGGCCATAGAACTTTGCTATCAAGATTTTCAGATGCAATAAAAAACACTCGGAATTGTCATCTTCTCTCTCAAATCCTTCAGAAGGAAAGTGTTTTCATTATGGCTACTTAGAGCAGCAATGTGTATCATAGATTTCTAATTGGGTCAAAACAAGGTATTTTTTCCATGACAATGTGTCTTCTGCAATACCATGGACCACACACGGAAAATTCATGACATCTTTTTTCAGGAAGTCATAGTTTCAGATCAGAGTGGTAACTTTTGGTCTAATTAATCTCATGTTTCTGAATCTTCATTACATTCCCAATGCACATTGTAAGTATGAGAACTGTGGCGGGAAAGAAAAAAAAAAAAGGAATGCAATTATTTGTCTCTCAGTCAACTCCAGAGGTTAGGAAAACACTAAAAACTGTATTCAGTCACTGATTTTAGGACAGCCTGTACTCTTGTATGTAAAGGTCTAATAACTAGCCAATCCCAATTCAGAGGTAGAAATTGCAATACTTTATTGAACATGCGACATGCAATTTCGGCTCCCCGGGGCAGGACATGTCTATGAGGACAGGTTATGGCAACTTATGTTAACTAGGAGATTAGACAACCTTTTGCTACAGTTGCACAAGTGGTTAAAATTTTCCATAACCAGGATTTACATGAGGGAAGAGAACAAAGGGTTTCAACATGGTCTGATAACATCATCTCAAAAGTCCTTCCTTATCCTGCTGCAGGAGACAGGCTAATCAATAAGGTTGAACATCAACAAGTCTTGTGAGGAAGCATCCAGTCTTTCAAGTGATGGGATTTGTCTCAGCCTCTGTTGCCCAAGGTTCTCTGCTTAAGCCTTTTAAGTTCTTCACAGCTGTAAGCAGAGTTTCAGTCTTCACACCTGTATGCAGTCCTTCCTCCCCAAACATTGCTACAGACATACCTGTTACAAAAAGGATATCTTCTTATGCCCCCTTTTCTATAAAACACAGGTCTGATTATAACTAATCACATGCAGTACAAATCATTTGACAATAACTGAACAAGGGCAGTCTTTTCAGTAGTTCTACACATCAAAATATTTATACCTTATTTATCATACACCCCCTGTCGCGGGGGAGAATCTTGCATGCCCTCATGAGGTTGAGAGCTATGCTGGTGGTGGTTTGTGCCGTCGGTAGGGTCTCCCATGCCAGACAGGTCTCAGCTGAAGGGTCAGACAAAGTGTGTCCACGGGCAGGATGGGCTCGCTAGCTGTCTGGCAACCATCCTAGGAGAAGGACAACTCCAACCCCAAACTCGGGCAGATGGAGCTCGCTTAGCCCTGTAAGGCCATCCATCTAAGAGAAGGATACTCTAACCAAACCTATGTCCTGAGGTACTTGCTGTCACCATCCAAGCTCGCTAGGCTGTGGCAGATGAACCTGAGGAGTAAAGGGTGGGGCCAGTTCTGCGCACGCTGTGCCTCACCTAAAAAATCCATTGCGTGGGCTCGAAGGGTTCACCCACATTGCAAAGCCCTGTAGCGACAGGCGAGGGTCGAAAACGGCAGGTGATAGGAAGCAGCTGGAAGCTGCAGACCCAACCCTGCATGCAGGCGATTCAGGATATTGGTCCTAAGGAGACGTTCCACTGTGCCTTTTGTGACCGGACCTGCCTATCCCATTTCGGCCTTTTTAGCCACCAGCACGCTTGCAGCAAGCGTGGGTAGTGCCCTTCTCAAATCTTCGTTCGCGAAGCCTAGCCATGATGATGGTGTTTATCATACTATGTATACTACTAGATTTTGAGATACAATGAAAAAAAGAGAAGAAAAACAAATCTCCTCTTTAACTTCCCTGAGCAGGCTTTATGTGTGAAGTCATTAAGAAGCTTAGTTATTAATTCATTCAGAAAAAGCTGACAAAGTAGTGGACAAAGAACAAGGACAGCTACATAATTCTGCTCCCACCGTACAATCTAGCAAAGATAATGGGGCATGGCATTCCTCTCATCCCTTTTCTGAAGTGTAAAATCTTGGTACTACTCTTTAAGAGCTTCGTGCTCATGCCAAAAAGGTAAAAACTTTTTCTTCAGGAACAGATACCTTAGATACTCTCATGACAAACTGAGTTATGTAGTCAAGCAGTTAAGGCTTTATGATCCGAAAGGAATGACCAGGTAGCAATTGCTTCCCTTCTTTAGATAATTGCAATAAAGTGTAAGTAAAAAGTTCTAAGTTGGCCTTTACTCTTTATGAGTGCTTGACATAGAGGGTCATTTTTTGATATGAGTCTCACACTTATATACAGTACAGGCTCTGAAACAAAGTGTTCCAGAGGTTCATTCAGACAAAGGAATCTGAACACTGATAATGGGGAACAAAAAGAGTCTTGGATATTTGAATAAGGCTTACAACATTCTGTATTTATTTTTTGTCTCAAAGAAGCATTGTCTTGTTGAAACAGATTCAGTGGTTGGTTCATTGCTCATGAGAAACTGTGTTTGTAAAATGTCAGAATAGACATTTGTTTTCTCTAAAATGACAGACTAGAACTGGAACACCAACAATGAAACAAACTTGGTCAAACTCTTGGGTTCAAAACAGTAACTCAGTGCAAAGACCAGCCAGTCCTGCTTGCTTGGACAGGGAGAGGGAGCTGAATACCCCTCCTGTATTCCAGGAGGATATAGTGACTGACTTACTGAGCCAGCTGGATCCTAACAAGTCTATGGGACCAGATGGGATCCATCCCAGGGTGATGAAGGAGCTGGCAGAAGAGCTTGCCAAACCGCTCTCCATCATCTTCCAACAGTCCTGGCTCTCTGGGGAGGTCCCAGATGATTGGAGGTTGGCGAATGTCACCCCAATCCACAAAAAGGGCTGCAAGCAGGACCCTGGCAACTACAGGCCTGTCAGCCTGACCTCTGTGCCTCGCAGGGTTATGGAGCAGTTCATCCTGAGTGCAATCACACAGCACCTTCAGGATGGACAAGGGATTAGACCCAGCCAGCATGGGTTTAGGAGGGGCAGGTCCTGTCTGACCTGCCTGATCTCTTTCTACGATCAGGTGACCCACGTGGTGGATGAGAGGAAGGCTGTGGATGTGGTCTATCTGGACTTCAGCAAGGCCTTTGATACTGTCTCCCATAATATACTCCTGGAAAAGCTGGTAGCCCATGGCCTGGACAAGTGTATCCTCTCCTGGATTAAGAGCTGGCTGGAGGGTCGGGCCCAGAGAGTGCTGGTGAACGGAGCTGCATCCAGCTGGCGGCCGGTGACTAGTGGTGTTCCCCAGGGGTCTATATTGGGTCCAGTCCTGTTTAACATCTTTATTGATGATTTAGATGAGGGGATTGAGTCCATCATCAGCAAATTTGCTGATGACACCAAGTTGGGAGGGAGTGTCGACCTGCTGGAAGGCAGGAGGGCTCTGCAGAGGGATCTGGATAGACTTGAGAGATGGGCTGATTCCAATGGGATGAAGTTCAATAAGGCCAAGTGCCGGGTCCTGCACTTTGGCCACAACAACCCCCTGCAGTGCTCCAGGCTGGGCACAGAGTGGCTGGAGAGCAGCCAGGCAGAAAGGGACCTTGGAGTACTAATTGACAGGAAGCTCAACATGAGTCAACAGTGTGCCCAGGTGGCCAAGAAGGCCAATGGGATCCTGGCCTGTATCAAAAATAGCATGGCCAGCAGGACCAGGGAAGTGATCCTTCCCCTGTACTCTGCATTGGTGAGGCCACACCTTGAGTACTGTGTTCAGTTCTGGGCCCCTCAGTTCAGAAAGGATATTGAGGTGCTGGAGCGAGTCCAGAGAAGAGCAACAAGGCTGGTGAAGGGACTGGAGCACAAGTCCTATGGGGAGAGGCTGAGGGAGCTGGGGTTGTTTAGCCTGGAGAAGAGGAGGCTCAGAGGTGACCTCATCACTGTCTATAACTACCTGAAGGGAAGTTCTAGCCAGGTGGGGGTTGGTCTCTTCTCCCAGGCACTCAGCAATAGGACAAGAGGGCACGGGCTTAAGCTCTGCCAGGGGAAATTTAAGTTGGATATCAGAAAAAAATTCTTTCCAGAGAGAGTAATCAGGCATTGGAATGGGCTGCCCAGAGAGGTGGTGGATTCACCATCCCTAGAGATTTTTAAACACAGATTGGACGTGGCGCTGGGTGCCATGATCTAGTAAATGGACTAGAGTTGGACCAAGGGTTGGACTTGATGATCTTGGAGGTCTTTTCCAACCCAATCGATTCTATGATTCTATGATTCTATGACAATCCAGAGAATAAATAGGGTGAAAACGGAAAGCAATAGAAGCTAAAGACTATATATAATATGGACTAAACTCCTCTTCAGACTGAGTTGTGAAAGACATGCTGTTGTGCTGGGCTGATTAGTAACTACCAATTGCCTTGTCATATGTTCCAGGCACAGGAAATAAGTGAGGTTATCATGCTTGGATGCTTCATATACGCTGTGTAAAAATGTGAATTAACCCGAGAAAAGTTATATGCCATTTAGTAATGCAGTTTGATACTCTTCCAATAAGTCCAGTTTCCACTGTGGCACAAATGACTTTTTAAACTAAATACATTGCTTCATCACTGATGCATTATGGGATTTATTTGTTCCAGTAAAAAATAGCTTCATTTCTACACTCCTGGAGGAGAAAATTAAGCTTTTGCTGTATGCGAGACTAAACATTACTCAAAGAGTCTCATGTCTTTGGAACTCAAGCCTTCATGTGAAAACTTCAAAACAGACAGATCCTTTATACTAACTAAGGCAACTTTTACCCTGCCAGCTATCACACTTTCCCAACTTCTAGTTTTTATTTTTCAGCCCTATCAGATTCATTATAAGAACTTCTTTCTACACTATAGAATTCATGGTAATGCCCACTTCTGGTGCCTCGTTGCGATCCATCTGGCTTGTCTTACAGAAGACTAACCTACAGAATAGAGTTTAACTATTTCTACTTCAGAGTTCAAGGGTCTTCTCTTTACTCCTCCCTTCAGCACGAATTACTGAAAGTGAACTCTTGTTTCAGGAAACTTCATTTCACTTTCATGTTTTCCTTTCCACAGAGTCCAACTGACAAACTCATTAGAGGAGTAACCAGTGCTAATCCTCAGCTGGTATGCAGCCAAGCATGGTGCACTATCCTACTTCTGTCAGTTGTTTTCAGCCTTTATTCCTCCATGAACATATTTTTCAGCTGTGTAAAAATTCACTTGCACATTGGTCACCTGTATGTTCTGCAAAGTGCAGGAAATATAAAAATGTACACACAGGAAAGGTGCCAAGTGAATTATACAGAAATAAATCACCAAGAGTCAATGTTCCTGAAAAAGACACATATTCCAATTATTTTCAAGGTAAGGCAAAGAGACTATACCAAAGGAAGTGTTGTGGAATATAAGTTTAGTCTATAGTTTAAGAAGGGTTACACTTGTCTGTTTCTCTCTTCATTTCTGGTAAATTTATCTGCATTCTTATATCCAAACACAGAGGTGGAAACTTTGTGAGCCTTTATATTTACTGAGAAGGTGATGCTGACCTGGTATTAGCTGCTTTGCGTTACATTATGTGTTGCAAGTATAGCAGCTCCATTGAGCAGTTCTTTTCTAAAAAGTTACAGCATTTTTTGTTGGCTGCTCTTGGCACATGGAACAACACCAAAGCACTTACCAGTGATTCATACAGGTGTCCTTACAAATTCTAAGGTAATTGACTTCCATAAATTTTGGCCAAAGGAAATGTGTTTTTTAATTCAGATTCCATTTGGTTTAAACCAATTTGGTTTAAAATTTTAGCAAAAGTAATAGCACTAAGGGTATATATCTCAGTATAGTCTACTGTTTAAAACTAGATTACAGGTTGCCAGTTTTATTTATTATAATAACTTGATATCATAGTATAATATAGATGTGTTCAAAAGTCAGCATTTTTCATGTTGGTGTTTAACTCACACTGTTTTAAATAACGATGGGATATGTTTGCAACCCTGAGGCAAACAGAAAACATAGTTGAACCCATTGAAAAGTGATGGTGTGATCAGAGGAGAATTCTTTGAGCTAGGCTATTTATTTATCCGTCCTTTTATTAACTGTGTTTGGAATGACATTTAATCTAACTATGATATATTTCAGTTTCTCACTCCTAAAATTACCTGAAGTGATCAAAATATTATGAATGTAATTTTAACAGGTACAGTATGTTCTATTATATATTACTGGTGTAATAGAACTTTAGAATGTACCAATACATTGCCTGAAAATCTTATCTAGTCCCCTGTTTTGCTCCAAACAGTATATATACATAATACTAAAAGTCTCCTAATCTCAAAATTCATGCAACTTTACTAATCTTATCTTTGAAATAAGCTTTGAAGTAGAATCTGTTGAATTCTGAATCATACCAATGATGAGTAAAGCACAAACATGACAACTTGGGGATGAGCTATAAATTTCATGCATGTCAGGTTTTTTGCAATATCTTTGATATTGCAAAAACCAGCTGGCTTGTGCATGTGAATTTTTAAAGTCTTAATGTCACAGCTCTTTTTGCAGTTTGAGTTTTATGGGGGTTTTTGTGAGTTATGTAAAAGGCTGAGTGAAAAGGAAAAACCTTCATCAATAAAAGACTCCTTAACACTATTGTGTCTCGAGAGATGTTCCTAATTTACTCAGATAATGCTTTAACTTCTGTTTTACAGAATAATTCAGTGTGATTAGTACAAATCTCCAGCTAAGACCTGAAATCCCTACTTCTAGAACAGAGTATATCAAATGCTAATCTCTTGAGGAAAATTGCTTTATCACATATTCGTCCTTCTTAATACTTCATAAATGCCCTTGTTTTTATTAAATTCAGTAAATTTTCTTAGCTTTATAGCAACTCATAACAAATTCCAATATTTACTTAGAAGCATTGACGTGCTTATTATAAGAACATTTAGGGTCTTCTAAATATGAAATCATATTCAGCTGTATTAGAAAAGAAGTCATGAGGGGAAAAAATATATATATTTTTTATTATAATTACACTATTTTATTCCCAGGTCTGGTAGTTTTGATTTTAGTTTTAGCTATGCCTCAGTTTCAGCAAGCCCAGAAAGTCTACGTAGATTAGAGGGGGTAAGCATCACCCGATTTAAGATACCAAATTCATTCCAGATGATGCAAAACTGAGAAATAAATACAGCAGAGCAGGAGATGTTTCTCAGTTTCCTTCATAGCTGTAGTCCCAGTAGGCCGTACTGTGCCGTCCCAGGCCCAGCACCAACCCACCACCATGTTATCATAGAGAAGTAAAATATTTGTTCTTAGACTTTCTCTCTGCTTGGGTCTGTCCCTCGGGGGATTGAGTACTCTTGAGTAATTTGCATTCTGTTCAGTGGGCAGTGGGGAGTTATCTTTTGTTATTTCTAACTTGTGTAAAGGTGTGTTATATTGTAGTCTTCTTTTAATTTTCTCTTTTCTGTGTAAATATATATATAATTAGCTTAAATTTTTGAGTTTCCAGAGGGTTTTTCCTCCCTTTTCGTGGCGGGGGAGAGGGAGGCTCTGACACTCTGTATTGGGCAGTTGGCATTTTGCCAGCTCAGCCCAAGACACTAGGGTTTAAAAAAGATGCATAGTTAAGTTTTGTCATGTATTCTGACTTATACTAGAAAAATAAAACTCATTTTTTCTTCTGGGACTGAATTTTACTTTGGTATTTCTGATTAAAATGTTGCTGGTACATTAAAGTTAAAACCTCTCCAATATAACAACAATTTAAAAAAAATGATCTGGGTTTCTCAAAGGCAGCTTTACTTACTATAAAATAAATTCATTTCGTGTGTGGAGGTAGTTGCTTCTAGAACATTTTTGTGAAACAACAGCAAAAATAGAGGACTCCTTTGTAAAATAGAAAAGGAGGGACTTAAAGGGAAATTGTTGAACACTACCTGTGAAATGCTTATATGGCATGAAACAGCTATTTGATTTGGCAATAGTAATAAAGCTGAAGATAACAGCGTCCTAACAGGAAATAAATTCTGTGTGTTCTTAGTCCGAAAATTTATCAAAAGACAACATAACTTAGAATATTCTTCTTATTTTTTAATTATAACTTTAGACTTCATTTAATGCAAAGATCTGTTGGAACTTGGGGTGACAAAGAATTCACCACCTATGCTGAATGTTATTTTTTTGAGGTCAGAAAGTGATAATTTCAGCAGTACTCCTTAAAAATGAGCCTATTGGTAGTGCATTGATGCTGTTCCTGTGATATGACCTTAATAACCAAGTTCATTATTAGGCACAATATTTGAACTTTTCAGAGTCTACTTATTTATTACTTACTTCTTTAGGTGAAAGAGCTATACTTGGAAAAATAAACCATGATGTGCCTGTACCTTAACCAAGCCTGGCTGAGTTCAAGAGGCAGTTGGACAATATTCTCAGGGGCATGATGTGACTCCTGGAGATAGTTCTGTGCAGGACCAGGAGTTGAACTTGATGGTCCTTGTGTGACCCTTCATACTTAGCATATTCTGTGATTCTGTGAAGTTCAATGAGCTATTTTATATGCATTCTGACTGAGAGCTCACTTGCTTAGCTGTCTAACTGATGCAGGAAGAGTTTTTGATTTTTTCATTTTTATGGATTTTAGAAGTACTTGTAACTGTAGTAAAAAAGCAAATGTAGTGTGTTAATATTTCTGACAGCTTAAGTTCATTGTTTATGTATCCTAAGCCCTACCACATATCAGTAGCTCAAATTCTTTTAGTGCTTAGACATCTTTTCAAGGTAGAAGGCTGAAGAATATCAAAAGGCCTGCAGAACAGACATGAACATAAGCCACTACCCTTGGGTCTATGAAGACTGGAAAACCTCCAAGAGCCCTATGTGTGTGGAGGAAGACAAAAATGAAGAACACAGGGTCACACTGATCCCAGACTCAAATCCTGAGGAGGTGTGACAAGGGGCAAGATGGAGACTGAGAGATGTGTGAATGGAGGGTTGGGTGGGCAATATTATAAAAACCATGGAAATCATTGTTCACGTGGGCGTGCCATCATGTATTCCTGAAAGCCCAAAGCCCAGACATTAACGAATCTACCTTTTTATCTTATCCCACACTAACTTGGCTTGGAGTCCTGTTTTTGGGGTCTCTCACGGCATCAATCATACCCTGGGTACTCTGTGGTTAGACAATATTTTAAACTTACTACAAAACTATTGTTGTCCCTCAGTCTTACATATCCTATAAGAAAACACAATGTAGAAAAAAAAATGGTAAAATGAGATTGCTTAAAGCAATAAGAAATCTTTCCTGTAACTTAACTGCTATTATTCATACATATGTAAAAAATAGTAAAAAAAAAAAAAAAAAAAGAAAACACCAAAAACACTTTAGCAACCTTTCTTTATAAGATAAGAATATTGACAATTTTTAGGAGATAGGCAATCAAGATTATAGACAGTTAATAAATCACAAGATTACAGAGCTGGGACATGAAGAGTTGCATGAGATTGCCTGTTCTGAGGAGGGCACCCAGATAATCCTTAGCAGATATTTGTCTAGCATATTTCAAGGAAAGAAGATATTTCCTCAGACCCTATAGATACCTCACTCTAACCTTTCAATACCAGAAAGGCATTCTTAGTATACCACCTTTCCACAGGGCTGGTCCTTTTTTTTCTGACTCCTATTTCCTGAAATCATTTGCATTTCACACTGTATAAAGCATCCAAAATTGTCTAGGGTTTCTTCATTTTCACTGGTATTCTTTTAAAATCCTTAGAGATTCCTTTTCCAAATAATCTTGCTCTTCATTATCCCCTCTTTTAAAATGTGAGAACATCTAGATACACTTTACACCAATCTGTGTTGCTTTTTTCTTTATTCCTGATATGATGACTATGTAGATTGAAACATCCTAGTGATATCAGAGACTAAAGAAAAACAATCCAGAAGATTTTTCCAAAACCAGCAGTTTTTCAAAAATCTGGTGATGAAGAAAGAAGCAATTTGTTTAGTTGTGCAGAAGACCTCATTTGAGTACACTGTTAATGGTGTATGGATGGGTATACTTTCATTAGCCTAAAGAGTATAATAGACTAATAAAATCTCAGTGGTCTATTTTAATTGAGTTCAAAAAAGGTTATCATTAGACAGTTTTATGTAAAGATTCAGAATATTCACTCCAGTGGTTTCAAAATCTTTACTGGCTTTGCTGACTCCCAGTATTCTTTATCCAGTATGACACAACTTTGTGTTTGGGCTCATCAGCAGGGGAAAAGGTCACAAGAGATTTACCTGCACCCAGCTTATCCCACTACATCCCTTTTAGGATACAACAAAAATCACAAACGTAGATTGATACAATGTTGCTTTTATAGACAGGTGATATCATAGGATTAAGTATTATTGAATTAAGTTCTGAAGTTTTATTCAATAATGTCCAAATCTCACTGCATAATTATAAAAATAAAAAAGTGCTGATTCCTTAGCTCTGTATTTTGGGAGTGACTTAAATTTTATGTTCAATAAGACATTCAAAAACTTTTTAATTGCATGCAGATGGCAAAGATGAATAAAGTCAGCATTTCAAATGAAAGAGTTCTGTCCACTGCCTTCAATGGTATTTTCCATCTATGCTGAGATTCAGAAATGAACAAATGAAACCAATTGCAAAAATGTAAGCAATGTATTCTATAAACTGAAATAGTTCTATAAAGACACATATTTATTACAGAAAAAGGTACGATGAGAGAATATTAATATTACACCTGAAGTTCACAAAAGAGACACGGTTTCTCCTTTACTTGTTTTGGTCTACATCTAAAACTATAACAAATCCTTTATCTTTTTTTTTCCAATCCAATCTTTCTTGTTACTATGTCTTGGTGGATCAGAAGTTCCATATGACAAATAGGCATTTGGTTTGCACTGATATAACATAGATAAAGAAGAAAATACTAAATGTCTGGATAATAGACATATAATTACCACTGTTGTCAAACTACCTGTGAGGGGGGGAAAGGAGAATTTTCTGAGTTTTGTTTTTAATTTGAATATTTTTTCTAGCTCTAGTTTCTAGTATGTTCATCTAAATCTATATTTTACTTGCAGATATATTAGCTACAGTATTAAGCTGCATGCCATTAGGGCACACTCATTGTATAAAATCAACAGCATTTTTTAGGGAATGTTGTCACTGTAACAAAACAGCTTCTTGAACATATATTGTTTCTCAAGTGAACACTGTACTGTTAAGACTAACAGCAGGACTTGATCCTTACTGAAGGCGAAACACAATTTTGCTTTCTCTTTACTGGATAGGCTACTGCATATGTTGGGGGGGTTTGTTGTTGTTGCTGTTTTGTTCTTGTTGTTTTTGTAAATGCACTCCTACTTCAAAAGACTGTAATGTGCTTTTCTTGTCCTTCAAAAAGCTGTGTCTTCTGTTGAATAGAATGCTCTGCTGTCATCATACAGATGCTTTCACCTGGCTCCATGCACTCTAGACTTTGGGAAGGTAACACTAGAGTTGTGGCACCTCAAAACTCATTGGCTGGCATCTAACATACATCACAGTCTTTGTTTACACCTCTTGTTCTATTCTGTTTTTACATTTATTACCAGATTCTGTTGTGAAATGAACAGATGTTCCTCCTACTGTGCTGTATGACTGTTTTAAGTTACTTTTTTTTAAACAGCTGTTCTCCTAGATGCATTTCATTTTCTTTAGTTTTTATGAGTTAATGGCTGACAATTTTTGCTTAAATTTAAGAACAAGTGTTCAGTCAGGGAAACCTACCCAGGCCATGGGCCATCATGTCTAGTAATTACAGCTAGCTCAGGGTACTCACTATACCAGAATACATCAATGCATCAATAACAACAAGAAAAACAGTAATCAAAGGAGATAGGCAGAGCAACCATTGAGTTCAGGCCACAGCAAATCCACATTCAAAATTAATAGCCTGCAACCAGGCCAATTCACACCAGGAGTGAAATATCACAGCAGAGTTCAGAAATAAGAATAAGGGCCAGGACAGAGGCTAAAGTAGGGCAACAAATTGACAGATTCATAGGAAGTAAAGAGACATATAGGTTAGATTTATTAAAAACAACAACAACAACAACAACAACAACCAGAACAAAAACCAAACAAACAAAACCAAAACCAGCTATATCTGCAACATGCAGCTGGTAGAAATTCCATTGATGTGATCTGGGCATAACAGTCCAAAGCATTTATAGGGAAGCTGGCTCATCCCCCAGAAAAAAAAGAGCCAAGGAGTTGAGTATTTAACAGTTTGGTGAATGCTACCAGAAGCTTACACATCCCACTAAAGCATTTGGTCTTTCTACGGGAAAATATTTATTACTGATTCAGTTACAAAGGAACTTTTTGGCAGTGAGGGTAATAAAATAAATCCATTTGGGGTTTTGGCACATAAAGAAGTGACTTTTCAATGGAATAAAATAGAAACTAGAAAAATGAATGAACATTGGAAAAGGTGTTCAGCTGCAAATCTGTTAGCATTTTGTCTGCTCCAATTCATCCATCCCTGCTACATAGTCAGAATAAGATTTACAAATCTTGTTGGACTTCATGTGCATAGTTTCATATTGTATATATCTTACTGACTTGACAGGAAGAAACAAAAAATATAAAAGCAGGACAGACAAACTGCTTTAGATGTCAAATTAGAGATCTAAACACTGTAAGATCTCAAAACCTCAAACAAATCATTAGTTGCAAGCGTATTTGACCAAGCCATTCAGAAACAGTTTCTTCAGAACGTCCCTTTGAGAGGAGGGAACAGGATGAATTCAGATTTTAAAAAATTGCAGTGCTACAAGGGATGTATTTGTGCAATAATCCAGTTGTTGATCAAGAGAGAAATATCACCTCCTATTGAAAATCCTGGAAAACTCAATAGTTTTACAATCTTTCATTGTTGTGTGTAGGCAAACACCAGTAATGAATATGAGCTAAAGATCTCCATGTGAAATCTATCTATATTAAAACTGATGCTAAATTAGAGCATGTTATTGAACATGGAATATGGCTCCTCAGAGTATTTAATCCACTTGACCTTCTACATTATTTTGCTGACTCACCATAGAGGATGTCAGGTTTCCTATAGCATTTTGTGAAGGTTTCACTTCACAAAATTCTTTACATATTTCACATTTTAATTTAACTATGATTGCTAACATAAACCAGACTGACTTGCTGTCTAAACCATCATTAACATGTGTTAGCAAGGCTACTATAGAAAAAATGTAATTTAAATCCTGCTGCTTCCCTGATCAACAATTCCAGGACATTCACATGTCACTGACTTATATTTTCTTTACTGCAGTGTCTGCTTTTATGGATTTTCTGCATATTTTTACTGTAAGAAGCCTTGTGGCCTTGTATGGCAAAGACAATAATCACAGTCTTTATTAACTAGTACAAATCTTACCAAAATACATAGCCTTGCTCTTCTCTACTGTATACTTACCTACATATACTCTTGTATGAAAATGAGAGGGGCGAAATTTTCAATTTAATAATTCCACAAACTATGTTAAAACTCATTCTCATATCAAAAGAAACGAGATTTACCAATGTGTTACTGTTATCTCCTGGAATTAGCAGTGAATATCTTCTCCCTGTTAGTATAAGACTGTTGCCATTTTTACATACCTATACGGTTTGAACACATATTTCTGAAAACAAAATTTTCCCAACTATACATTAATCAGATGTATAAAACAGAAGGCAGCCCCCAACCTCAAAGCATCAGCATGTCAGTGCAACACATGGGAAAAAGTAGGTAATACTGATCACTGTGATGTGTATTCTGTGATTTCTGACATCAGATTTTCATAGATATTCCATCGGAGAAAGTTCAAAGGAAGCTACTTACAGGAAAATCTCAATTTTAAGGGAAAACATAGGCCAAAATATTGTAGAAGAGTGCAAAATATTTCTAAACGTTACCAGACATGAGTAGAACTGGGAAATATGTGTTGGGCTGATCAAAACCCAGGAACATCCAATCCCCTGCTATGTTCAAGTCCCACTGGCAGCTACTATTAAGTATAGGCACAATACAGACTATAAATGTTGTATCATGCTCTTCATCCTGGTGTAAAGTGAATAGGAGGGCATTCTCCACCATACACTGAGATTCACAAGGCCATATCTCTTGATAGCTGGGCAGGAGCACTCCTCAGGCCACAGAGAGTTTGAATGCCTAAGACATGTCTTTGGTATTAATGTACAGAGAGAGAACATCCATAACAAAATTTAAGGATCATTCACAAATATTTTTCTATCGCAAAAAGATCTGAGAATCTAAGAGAGGAAAACTATATCCTGAATGGATGACTGTTTTGCTTTACTCTTTGCTTCACTTACATCTTCTTGACTCCATCTGAGTACCTGGTTTTTTCTGCCTCACATTTTTTTGCCGAGTTTAGTATTTAGCTTTACATCTTACTTCATAATATGAAGCCAGACATTCCAATGTCTCTCCCGTCTTCTTTCTGGAGTGAAAATTGGACTTGATGCTTGAAAAATAAGTTTTACTAAGAAATGCTATATTGTTGGTTTTTTCATTATTGGACACCGTAATAATGAACAAAATCAACAAAATTATATAAATTGTATAAAAAGAAAGAGCAAAAAAGAGAGTATAAAAACAGATGAAATAAAAAGATATATTTATAAAAAAATCAAAACAGAAACCGCACATTTCCAACTCATTGAGTTTAAAATGCAGCAAAAAGGAAGATGGAAAAAGCCTTTTATTCAACTCAGAGGCTTTGTATTCAGAAACACAGTAAATAAATAAAATATAAGAGAGGTTTTGACAAAGAAGTAGAGATGAGAAATACCCTCAATTAAAAACACTACTTCTGAAAAAGATTGGAAACTGAAGAAAGAAAATGTCTGTTTTTCAACTCAGAGCTCAGAGCCAGAGGAAATAACAGACAGAGAAAAAAAATCTTTGGCAGTGAAAAGACCAGATTTCCCTTAATTTAAAAAAAAAAGTAAAATTCTTTTAATATAAAATTTGTATCCTAGGGGCAAAAAATAGATGAGGAGTGTGGGGACCAGACTATTCCAAAGAATTTAAAAGAAAAAGTCTTCTGGGAAAGAAAACCAAGAAAAATAGAACACCTACTTCTGTCACTCTTAGTTGTAAGATAAGAGAGAGTTCATGGTTATAAAGACTGCCACTGAGTGCCTCAACAGGCAGCTGCTGTGAGATGATAGAATTAGTTAATAAGATCTCACAATGCCAAATGACCAGAAGGTTCTCACTGTGCCACCAGTTATGTTGTATCACAACTCACTGCTACACTGCTATCAGACAGATGCTTTCAAAAAGACTACATATGATGCTAGAGTTGAAGTTACCTAACTGTCTGTGGCTCTGTGAGCTGAAATGGGCTGTTTAGTCTGTAGAAGCCAATATATTAAGTGAGTGATTTGGCACGTATTTTCTGCCAGTTACTGCTGTATTTTGATGTAAGAGCCTACAGGCTACTATGTGACATCTTCTATGCCTCTCATTCCCTAAATGACTGTGTCTTAGAAGTTTGTTACACAGAACTGTGCAAGAAAAAATATTTCCTTAATCAGTGGAGGCAATCTCATTCATTTTAAGGCATTTTTAGGTCAATAGTTTGCTAATTCTCATTCATAATAATTATATTAACCATAATATGTAAGGAACAGAGTTACACTGTGGTGGAAGAAATCTTCACAGGTCTTTTCCTACTGAGATGACAATTCAAGAGTGAAGTGAAGAAATACAGGTAGATGTAGTCTGATCTGAAAGCAGCAACAGCAAGGAAATCGTATATGTCAGCAACAGATGTTTACTGGGAGTACCTTCCAGGAATGGTAAGTTATTTGCAAAATAGAGGGGAAATGACCCTTTGAAAAACTAACATTTGGGGAAAGGTGACTGATATGAAGAAGAAGGTTACATATAGGATGAAGTTTGTCTCTAAAATATCTTCAGGGGATTAAAACCATCTTCTCTTTTATGCAGTACAGCAGAATGCAGAATGCCTCCATTTTTCTTGCCCAGAGTAACAGATCAAGACAAAAGATTGTGTGCACTTTGGCAAGTTTTATATCTGGGCAAGGGATACAAAAGGCACTGTTTCAGACATGCCAAACAGTGCCAGAATGATTTAGCTATAAGAGAGCATAGCACTTGAAAAGAGTTTTAAGTCTAAATGTCACTGAATGGGAAAAGCTGATCAATGGGTGCGAGAGTAATTTTATTTTGTCATCATGAAAAAATTATAGGGTTAGGCCTTGAGAAAAATGAAAAAGTTTACTTAAGGTAATGGGGATAATGTCCACTGGGTAACAGAGAGAAGAAGGCAAATATTGACCCTGTTGCAGTTTATCCCTGTTGGAAACTTATACCACCTGTTAAATTGAAGCAAGAATGACAGTTAGTAGAGAAATGTGGAATCATAGAGAATTTAGGGAAATTCTTTGAAAATCCCACAGAACCTGAAAAAAGTGCTTTCCTCTGAGCACACAATATATTCCTTCTGCCCTGAACATTTGAGCATGTGTCTATGGGCAATTTTATGGTGCAGCTCCTGAATACTGCAGTACAGACAGCAGAAGAGCATGATGGCAAGTCTATGTTTATTTGTTTGGGGTTCTTTTAGTACTGGCAGTTGCCATGAAAAAGAGTATTTTAACTGAAGTACCATAATAGGAGAGTTCAAATGCTGGCAAATCACAAATTTGAACCAGACATCTTGAAGAAAGAGGAATGACCAGAATGACTAGGTCTCCTAATGTTACAACAATTAGGGGTAGGGACAGTAGAATCTAAACAAGAATCAGAAAAGGTAATGGTATCTCACCTGCAAAGAGACATATGTGTAAAATGCAAGCAAATTCTGTTGTTTTTGTATGGCAAGTAATTTTCAGCTTCTGACCCTGAGAAAATTATTGATAACCAGTTATTTCTTGTCATTTTTTTTAAATCTCCCATTTCAGTGACATCTAGTAAACTGTTTGTTTGAATTATTCTAGTTATCATCTAATGTAAATCCTACAGCTGTATTAGACTATATTTTCTCAAACAAAAGATCCTACACTAAGTGCTGTTAAATCTAGTCCTTCCTAGTAATTTATTAATAGCTCCAAAATAGGAAGCACTTTGTAATACACATATATTTTTGTATTTGAAGAAGAGCGGCTTTTTTGGTGTCTCTTGAAGTACCTAATTGAGCTATAAATTCCTATATGCAATAAAAGTATATCTAGAGAAAATAAATTTCCCAACTTACTTTATCTAAATTTTTTATTTTAAAAAAGTTGAATCAAATGGTTAAACATAATAATTTTAACTGCACAAAGACAAAATTGGTGGAATTTTGAGAACTATTCTAGTCTATACGGTATCAAAAGTTACACTTTCTACTAGAAGTATGTGTGGTTTAGTGGCACAAGAAGAAAGGCAAGCAAACAAAACCCAGCACAACTGCTCACTTTACAGATACAGAATTATTTCCTTTCTGTCATTGTAATGGCTTTTTGTCAGCAGTCTATAGTCTTTGGGACCCCTTGGTCTTACTCTGTCTATTAGTTTCAATCTCAGTGGGGCTCACTTCTCTGCTTTAGTTGACTTCTTCCGAGTGCTCCTCTTTAATATCTTCCTTTGACCTTCTAACTCACTTAATTTCTTTAAATTACAGATATATCCATGTTTGTACTTTGTGAATTGTTGTTTCTGAGCTTTTCTGCAAGTACAAATACACTAATAATATTGTTTTCAGTGTTTTGGTAACAGTGCTCAACCAGAGAAAGAACAAAAGACATTCTCTCATTCTGAAGTGTAATTCCTAGCTAATAATAGCAATTTTTTTTTTCTTAATCAGGGAGCAGATACAAGAAAGTATACTTGGAATTAGTTACTAAAGAGACACTGTGAAGTTACCTGAAATATTCCATACTTGTCATTCAAATAAGAAACCATGATTTTAAACCACAAGACTGAGCTTATGACCTTGTAATAGTAAAGTAATAAAAACTTCCATCTAATGATCCAGTTTTGAATCTTGTGGCAAACTCTGAGACCCAGTGACATAAAAATTGCTGAATGAACATACAGATATATTTCTAGTATTTATTCAAACTAATTTTTATGCCATGGTAGCTCTAGATACTAACAAAAGAATTATTAGTAGTGGGTTTTTTAATTGCTATCATTTTAGATCTCAATTTGAATGAAATTAAATACTGCAACATGGTTAGCACAAAGATTTTGGAGACAGTACAGCTCTGCGTTCAAGTGAACAAATTGTCAGTTCAATTGGATGAGCATTGAATAATGTCAAGTACAGCAGTATTCATTTATGGTGAAACATCTTAAAATTAAAGGTCGATGTAGATGCAGAAAACCTTTGCAATTTCTTACTGAAAAAAAACACTTTAATGCTTAAATTCAGGTATGTGGTTTTGCTTGAAATATCTTTTGCTTTGTTTGGGAAATGTATCTAAATTGCAGAAAGTTTGAAAAAAAACCTTCATGGATACTAAAGACACTTTTGGAAGTGACTGTGTGAAATCTTAGGACAGGCACTGCAAAAGCCAGGAGTATAATCTTCTAAAAAAGCCAAGGTTAAAATAATAACAATAGGTCTGTATTCCAGTTAACAACACTGATAGCTGAAATGGTACCAATATGAAAGCCTGAAAAACTAGGTGGGAAATGCATATATTTTTAAATCTTACCATCCATTTTCCAACTTTATAGTAAACCTCAACTAAGCATTTAGTTTGCATTTTAAAAAGCATCTTGATTGCTGGATAATTAAATATTGAAACATTGAAATTTAGTAGGAATGAAAGAACATAAGTGAAGTTGCTAAATCATGTATACAAAATTACCTCTGAAATTCATGTATAATTACATCCTTGTTGTTTGAATGAGCTCTTGTTGTTGTTTGAAAGGATATTGAGATTTTTAATTGGTAGCAATAAAGTCAACAGAAGCTTCTTAGTTAATGTAAACACTTTTGGTCTGCTGTTCATGTCTTAGACCAAGGCAAACAGCAAAACTATAAAAAGGTCTGTATTGCTTGCAGTGTGTCATTTCTTGTATGCTGAGGCCCTGTAATACCTTGATGCCTATCCCAGAAACTTCATATGCATATCTCTCTAGTTATTTCAATAAAGTTCTGTGTCAAACTTATACGCTTTTACTGACTGAGAGGCAAGCTATGAAGTGCACTCTTCTCCATGCTGTTGTAGATTCATTGTGGTTTACTCACTAGCAAACTCAAGTTCATGGTAGAGTAATGCAGAGTTGGAAATTACTCATCCATTACAATGGGTGAAAGAAGAAATCTGTATTCAAATCCAATAAATTTATGGGTTATTATGGGTTATGGGTTATTATGTTATGGACAAAAAATTAGGTTAGGCACTGACATCATAAAAATTCAATAGAAATCAAACTTCTTAGGGAATTCAGCCTTTGAAACTAATTTCTGAAGAATATCTTTACTGTCCCCAAGCAAAAAATGAGTGGATATTCTCTCCAAACACAAAATGTTAACACAACTTCTCTTGGGGAAAAAGTTTCTGGCAGGATACACTTAAACCCTTTCTTTTTGTCTACTTTTTGGATGATGAAAACCATAGCAAGTAAGCTGATAAATATAGGAGAGTCTATATATTCCTTTACTTATTTTCATATTTTTTTAACAAAGTAAGAACACAGTGATTTTTAAATACACTGTTACTACAAATATAGACAAAAAAACTTTTTAAAAAGTCTTCTTTAACCAAATGGAAGATGAAATTATGAAAGAAACTGTTCTACTTTCCTCAGAGATGATGTATTACTTTTGTTTTTACTTGGCCCAAGATAATCTTTTGTGGCAGCTATATGTTAGACTCTTCCAAATGCAATCCAAATAATTTTCTCCAACAGAGTTGCAATGACTAGTGCCTCACACCTCCTGTCCTTTCTCATACATTAGAGCCTTTATCAGGATTATAATGGAGATAAAAATTATGTCCAGATATCTGCTCTGATGATTTTAGCTGCTTATCAGTAGCCTTCAATGTGTCTTTAACTGAAGGAATACTAGCTTGTGAAGTTTGTATAGAGCCAGCAGATGAAATGAGGAAATTAAAATCAGAGTAATTAGTAACTGCTCGAATTTTTATACTTTCAAATAAATACATCCAATTTCCAGGTGCTCTCTAACCTCCAAACTCCATTTGAAGGAGTTGAATGAATAATGAGCATTTGTATACGATTCAGTTTTATTTCACATCTCCTTTTAAAAGTGTTTAATATATTAAAAAAAAAAAATTCTTTTGAGGTCTTTAGTCCTTGCATGCAGAAGGCAGTCCACAGCACAGCCCTCTGTAAACTTCAGATTGTGTTGTCGTCACTGTGGCAAAAAAAAAAAAAAAAAAAAAAAAAAAAGAGATTGGCTGAATTCACGGGCACAACTGCTCCAATTGTTGGGTAAGAAACACCCAGAATTAGATATAGTGTACTCCAAGTCAAGGAACTTGTACCTTAGATCAGTTGAAGAAGTAGAACAATACAAGCTTTCCCAGGCATAGACTCAACTGAAAGAGTTCAGAAACCAAAAAGTCTGAGCAAAAAAACCCCACAATACTGAAGTATTTAAGGCACTTTTAACTTTCTGATTTTATCTCTTCTGAGGAAATTCCCTCTCCCATTCACAAAATGAAGGTAAAGAAAAGCAAGAAGAAATATCAGTAGAGTTAAAGTAACAATATATATAACTTAATTAAATCACAGCTCTGCAATAAAATGATTAAGTAGTTGAAGGGATGAAATCAGGGAGAGAAGAGATTATTTTAGGCTGTCAGAAGTGCATAATTACAAATAATGGACTAAATCTGAGCTAAAGAAAAAAAATAAAGCCCAGAAAGAAAATCTCACTAATCAGCCCAGCTCATGTACAAAATGGTTTTTGCTGGTGTAACACGTTTATCTGGCTTGGTCAAATCTATACTTGGGCATTCAGATTTCATAATCAAGACGGATACATGTCAACTCAAGAGGAAACTTGGAGCAGGGTTCCTGGAGCTCAGCCTGAGAAATGTGCAGATTATGCTTAATTTCTGTGACATTTAAGACATTGACTCTTCAGTTTCACCATTTTATGTCATTACTGAAAACATATAATCTATTACATAGGTTCTATGGGTTTGAGTTTGCACTGACAAGAAACTGGAACATGGACAGGCAGAGCAGAGGTCAGAGGTAGGAGGGATTACTTTTTTCTTGCTCCCAACCCTCCACACTTTTGGGGAGCATTCAGCTACTGAAAGTGGATAAAGACAGGGATCAGCCAAATGTAGCAGTGCTCTGCCTTCAACATATTTTCTTTGAAGTGTATTGACTCAAAACTATGAAGGATTGCATAGAGAGACATCATCTCCATAGTTCATTTTGTTAGATTCTTTTGTCTTATCCACATCACTGGTGGAATACTCCATTCATATGAGTGTTTCATCCAAAGCTAAGTGTCTGTGAAAAACTTTGCTGATAAGAAAAACATACAACAGTTTTCTCACACTATTCTTCAACAGGCTGGATCAAAGTCAAGCTCATACCATACATTAATTGTAACATGAGTATTTGCTAAAGTCCTTCCTAACCTCGGGGACAGAAACTTCACTCTAAAGGGCTGCCTACAAAATCTTCACAAATACGTGATTTCTCTGGTTAGCTACGAGAAGGGAAAGTTTTACACAGGGCAGAAGGCATATGAATATACAGTGGAAAAGATGCTGTGCTGTATTTTGGATTCTCACTTCATTAGTCTCTGATGCATCCACCTGAATTTTGGACATTCCAAGTAGTGTTAACACAAGATACCCTTTAGACCCCACATATACCCAAAAGCAGCAGAACAAAATGTCCAAGATAGTAGCCCCACTGCCAAAAGTTCCATATATGTTTTTGAAGTCACTTGACCTCTGGAACCATCAGGCTTTACCTGGAGTATGGCTTGCCAGAAATTCTTCAATGGATATCACCACAGTCTTCACAGGTTTTTGTATCCCTCTCTTCCTCTAAAGAAAAAATGATAAAGCAGCAAAATGGTACTCTGTTTGCAAGCCTACTTCTCCCATACACTCTTTTCATTATCTTTAGCATCTTTTCACTGCTAAGAATTAAAAAACAGAGCTTGAACCAATTAAAAAATGCTCTGTATTCTCTGATACTAACCAATAGCTTTTATGAGTGCTCTGTATTGACAAAATCATGCAACCACCAACCAAGCACACAGTAATTCATAGTTTCAGTTCTGATTATCAGATAAAATAATTCTTGCTAGCTATTCAGCAGCTTTCACTAGCAATATTGTACCAAGGGGACTGCTTAAACTCGGATTTGCAGTACATCTTGTATATTTAGGTAATCACATTTCTGTTTAAATCCTGCTATGACCCCAGATTCAAGGGCATGTAAGTCTGCACACCTGATAATCCTACTGGGTTATGTAAGGAAATGATTAAGGGTTTCACTATGTACTGTCAGATCTGAGCACTAATTCCAAAAATACATTCTGCATTTTTGACAGATTTTTAAGAGCACGTATGTCCTAAATGACCGTTGGTCTCCATAATAATCTAAGCATTACACTCAATACCTTTATAAAACACTGCTAATAATGGTTGTTTAAATAATGTTCTTTTAAATGTTTTATATTACCATTTTGTATTTTCATTCACAGCTTCAGTGTTTGGAATTACCTGCCCTTCTTCCCACAAACCTCCATGTAGGCAATCATTCACAAAGTGACATCTTCAACTTTCAATATCAAGGAACTAAATTAGATTTTAAATTCAGAATCTGTCCTTTGTAATATCAAAGATCTACACAGGTATAAACTTAGGGATATAATGTCTAGATATTAACTGACATGGTAAACATATATGACTCCAGCAGATCTAATCTCTGAATCCTTCTAAGGATCAATCCTTAATCTCCTGAAAGTAGGTCACAAAAGCAAATAAACTGTTTTAGTTTACAGCACCTTTATAAGTTTTTGTTTCTCCAGTTACTGTCACAGTTTGCACATGTGTAGAATTTCACCAATACCAAGTCTTCATTATGTGCATATATTAAAAATATCTGCATACATAAGTAAGGATATTACTTCTTGAATTTGTTTCCTTTCTAAACCATTATTTTCACTTTCTTACTTTCCATTTGGTTTTTCATTTTGTTTTGAGAAGTATTTTAGGTGTTACTTTTGTCAAATTATACTCAAAATACTGATTTCTATTGATTTTGTAAATACAAACACAAAAATTTGAAGTTATAGTGAGCATGATGTGTCAGTACAGCACTTAAGAACTAAAAACTGAGCTTTTGACTTTGCCATTTCCAGTCTGAAAAGTAAATACTAAGTGTCTAAGGATTAGAATCCTTTGTTTTATGCTGGCATGTTTGTTCCATGTATCTTACAAAGATGAATGCTCACAAGTAGCTTTATCAACTGGTATGTTGTTAGAGCAAACCTAATTCACTGGTAATCTAAGTAAAGTAGGGCTCAAACCAGCATAAATCACTAGTTTAAAATAAGAAACACAGTTAGCACTTTGGGATTTCTTCATTTTCTTTTTCTCTGGTTACAAATACCATGATATGCACTTCTGTTAAAGCTTATCTGATGGCAATTCAAAGCAAAACTTTTGAAGAGTTCTAGTAATTTGAAGCATGTTGTAGTGATATGCTTTGCAGTTGAAAACTGAACTGAAGAACTCTTTGGCATAGACTGCCATGGAAACCAAGTCTAAAATATGGATTAGCATCAGACTAAATCAAATCACAGAACATAGGTTTCTTGTTTACCATTAAACATAATTATTTGGAAGTAACCAGTGACTCATTGTTTGGAGTTGAGTTTATATCTAAAGAATAACCAAATGAATAGCTTGGTCTTGCCATTTGTTTAAATTTTGAATACTACATCAGAAAGACACTTTTCTCAGTATTCAAATGAAGTTACCTTCTGAGGAAGAAATTTTGCATTTACTACTGAAAAGCAAATCTTTGAATGAGTTGTACACATGATACATTGACACATTGGTTCAGTAAAGCATGCAAAATGTCTGTATTTCCTATGCCTCTCAGTTTTGGAATGAGAATTAAGGGAAATGTGATTTAAAATAATCTTCTTTCCTCTCTTTGACTTGTGCTTCCACCTCCTCCCTTGTCTCCAAAATTCTATCAATGAGAATAATTTTGTTGAATTTTCCCCCCTTTTCACAATGTGAAACCTTTTTTAGATTTATGAGACTTGAAAGTATTTGAAGGTCTCAGGAAAATATTTTTGTTGTTGTTGTTATTTCATACTTGGGATTTTTTTGTTTTATCAAACTTTAAACAAATTTCATTATTTATTTTTGCTGTGTTCACTGAAGATAAACACTGACGTACTTTTTGAAAGTTCCTAAATCATTTTTTTTTTAAAGATTGAAGTGATTTATACCTACAAGTCTTTTTCTTATAGATTTATGTGAACATATTTTTGAAGACTGATGACATGTCTGAACTATTTAAAGTACAGTTTGGCTTATTGTTTTATTTATATGTTACTGTTGACATTGATATTTTCTATCTTATATAGAAATATAGATAAGATTTTACAGCAATTCCAATGAGATGGAGATGTGTCTGTTGGTACAGTCTGATTCTGCAGCTGACAGAGCAATAACAGAAGGTTTGAAAGATGTTGATATTATCACTAAAAACAATTTTATTACAATAAAGTCAGGATGAAAGGGGTTTTTTTCAAAGTACCTCGTAGATTAGTCTGCTTCTACAATATTCCATTTCCATAAAAACTACAGTTCCAGCACCAGATGTAACAGTTCTGTAAGTCAGCCTTTCCTCAGAAATATTGACTGATAAACACTTTACTCCTATGAATATGTACGTTATTCTGTGAGATACAAATCATAGAATCAGCTGGATTGGAAGAGACCTCTGAGATCATCAAGTCCAACCCTTGATCCAACACCACTGGTGATTACTAGATGTATGGTACTAAGTGCCATGTCCAGTCTCATCTTGAAAAGGTTCAGGGACAGAGAATCCACCACCTCTCTGGGCAGGCCATTCCAATACCTGACCACTCTCTCTGTAAAGTATTTCTTTCTGATATCTACATAAGGCCACCGCAGTGTTTTTGTTTCTTCCATTTGGGAGTAACAGAATAATATAATCCTATAGGCTTTTTTTGATTATTTGTGTCTTGATTTCTCTGTCTATAGAGGAGATATTTACATCTAAATAATTGTACGCATCTTGTCTAGATTCACGAAATTGCAAAGCCACGGAAACAGTCAGTTAACAAAATTGAAAGCAAACTAGTCTGTCAGTGAGTGTTTCAGCTTGGCAAATGAAAAGCGTCGTACAGACACTTTTATTTTATTCTTAAATCAACTTCTTTCTGCAAAAGTACAAATAGAGCATATAATTCCTAACCTAAAGAAACAATAAAGTACAGACCTTCTTTGAGTATTTCCATTTTTCATGAATTGTGTCTGTTGTAGTGGAAGTATTTACAGTCTAAATGTACATCATCCTGTTACACAGATAACATTTTGAGATGCATTCTGGTAACATCCTGAAAACAAATAATACTGAAAAACATTATCTCCAGTGGCATACTCCTAAGTGAACATCAGGTGTACCTCAGGTAATCTTTGAATTTACATTGTATCATCAGCTTTCTAATCCCAACAGAGCTGTCATAGACACAAAAACCCATCAAAATGTTACACATTGCTCAGTTGTATAGCCATGGTATGAATGCAGATAACAAGTTGCTCTTCCCCAATTGCTTTTTATAGCTCCTGGGATAGTTCAGGTGTTCTGCTGTAAAGAAGTGGTGCAAAGTTTATGGCCAATGCAAAAATTGTGCTTATCTATCAGTCATTAAAATTTATCCCTCTACATGTCTGAAACATACTGACCATTTTAAGATTTCGTTTTTCAAGATATTGTAATGGTTTGACCCACGGCTTCCTCAGTAATCATTGTATCTAAGGAAGTTACAAGTATTCCACAGGTGTCTTCCACGTAGCAGGGGGGGGAGTGGTTTTGGTTTTCCTGCCTTGGCCGGGAAGCTCGTGGGTGGCTGGAGACTGATCCCTCTGGTTGTTGGTGGTTCTCCTGTCCTAGGTGAGATTGTTTCATGCTTGTTCCCCTTCCTTGAGGTTTTAAATTGTGCTTGTCTGATTCATTTGTTTCTTTTGGTTTGGTTTTGTTTTCTTCTCAATTTTCTAGGCTATCAGTCCCCTTTTCCCCTTTTCCCTTGCCCTGGGGGTGGGATCCTACATACTGTGTATACAGTGTGGTTGTAAATGTTAGAAAATATAATTTATTCTTTTTATTCAGTTCAGTTTCTTTTGAGTGCGTTTCTTTTCAGTTCTTTTCCCTTTCCTTTGCTGGGAAAGTTCTGGGAGGGGGAGGGGAGGTCAGTCCAGAGTTAGTAACAGCTAAGCCAAACCTGCGACAGATATCTATTCTACTGAATAAAATTAGATACACAAAGTATGACCTTCAAAATTAGTGGAAATGACACACTTAAGGTACATTCAGTGGTAAAAATTTTGCTGGATTTAGTATGAGTAAAAGTTGTAACATCATCAAATTATTTTGGAGTTAGGTTTTTTTTTAAACATCATTTACAGTCTATTTTAATAAAAAATGCTCATCACTATATTTATAACATTACTGAAAAATAGTCATGTAAACATAAAGTGGCACAGGTTGCAGAAAGATAAAACTAAAAAGCTATAAAGCATAAAACGAGTAAGTACTTTCCAAAAACTTTTAGAGTCCCTTCTCACACATATGGTGTGAAATATGGATAATCATTCCAATATAGAGATGATTATTCCAACACAATCAGAAAGGTATAAGAAATCTTTGGCAGAAACGGTATGATTTCCACCTAATTAGCCATTTCAGTACTTCAGAGGAGGAAAGCAATGACTTTACTGTCAACAACCATGTAAAAAGAATAGATCAGTAACTTCTGCTCTGTGCTTTTAATGCTCAACTACTCTATTCAAACTCTCTCAAAGAAAAAACAAAACTGACCAACATTTTAAAGAAATAGGGAAGAATTTTTGTGTGTGTGTGTGTCCCCTAATACCAAGACTACCAATGTCTCAGGATGAAGTTTATTATTTCAATGTACTATACCCACTGCAATTACATTTTGTAATATATCGAGATTTTTTTTTTTTTTTGATGAGTAGCTTCCAGGAAATAAAAGTTATTAATTTTCGATCTTCCATTATATAGGTACTGTGTATGCTCTATGCACTAGTAAACACCTGAAAAAAAACAAACAAAAACATCAAATTTCACTGAAGATCTCCATTGCCTATGTAATGCACTGATACTATAGTGTCTGCATATTATAAGTACATTATGAGACAATATCAGAAATATAAAGTTATAGAAAAGGAATAATCTTTTTAATTGAAACAAAATCAGATTTGTCTCAATTCAACATTTGTATCATACTAAGGTGTGACAGTAACTGCCACTACAATAGTCACCATATCCAGCCTTCACATATTTAAGCTGAGCTCCTTTCACATCAAGGGAAATTAGAAACGTTTGTGGATTTTTCCAGCATCATGGATTTTTCCAGGAACTGGAACTGTCAAAAAGTACTATTAATTCATGACACTATAAAACACACTGCTGAGATCTTCATTTGTCTGTTAGCCTGAGTTTTTGAGGATCTCAGAGGGTATTAATTACCAACACTCAAGGAAGATTGCCTTCAAACCTTTCTAAAAAAAGGAAGTAAGGAGATTGGAAGAATCTTGATAAAAAGGAGTAAATAGGATGATAAAAATCACAAATTCACTATCATTCTCCTTACAATTAAAATTATTTTCCAGAAATTATGAAGGAAATATTTAATGCTCCTAAACCATAACAATAGTGGAAGATGGAAGAATAATTTGTCTAGTGGAAGAATAATTTGTCAGAGGAAATGCTGTTTCCTGTGTTGTATTTATTTCCAATTATATAACCTTGACACTTGAATTCCTCAGAGAAACATCTGTGTGAATCATAAGCTCTGCTTACAGCTTGCCTTGTTGTGCTAAAAAATGTTACCTTATCATTAACTAGGGCGGCGGGGGGTGCGGGGTGGCGGGGGGTAGGGGGGGTGGGGGAGGTGGAGAAAGTAGTAACAGAGGTAGAATGAAAAGCACTTAAATCCTGAGGCTTTTTTCTTATAGCTGAGCAAAGCTGGACAAAAATCTATGCATATACCACTTAAATCCCTTGGGTCATGAAAGCAGTCAACAGAATAACTGGGAACACCAAGTCATGTCATCTGGCAGTAAGGCTGAAAACAATAAAAATCCAGCAGTGTTTCACAAAAAAGGGATGAAATTCAAGGTCAAAAATATTATGTATGCCAAAGTTGAGAAATTGGATGAACTATTGGTAAGATAACATGCATGTGATTATTAAACAGACAGAACTTACATTCAGAGGAGCATACATATTGAGATGAAATATATTGCAAACATTTACTGACCTGCCTTTATGACTTCTCCTTATGGCCTTGCTTGGGGTTTGGCTGGTTTTATGCTTTCTATTTTAGCCACTAGGAATTAAATCTGCAGATTTGAAGTTTGTGATATTTTGATGCTGTTTATTCTCTGTTTTCAATTTCATAAGACTTCTGCTGTCTTTTTTTATTTTATTTTTTGTTAATTCAGATTATATCTTATTCAGAATAGGAATCGGCTATATATAATTAGAAATAAATTACAACAAGAACTTTGTCTTTTACAAATTCAGTGGAGTTTCTGGTATTCTCGGAAAATCAGAAATCATACTACTTAGCAGACTAAAATTTTAAATCTATATTACAGCTTTAGAAGAGGTTGCATCAGTTCCTGCAAATATTTACCAAAACAAAGATAATAAACTTATATAATTACATAAATTTTTCCTGTTTTTTATCTTGAAATTTATTGAAGAAATTAATTTCAAGATAATCATTACTTTATATGTATGCATTCTTTATTCATACTGAAAATAATTATCTAAGATTTACATTATTACTAATTCTCTAAGTTTTTTTCTAGACCTGCATGCAAAACCAATAACTGGAAAAGAAAATTTATAAATCCCAGGCAGAGATCATTGTACTCTCTTTTCCTCAGGTTTTGCTTTACTTCAAAAAGAAAACCAAAACAAAACATACCTCAAAACAAAACTAAATTAATTTAAATAACTCTTTAGATTATTCAAGGCCTTTGTACCTAGTTGGCTGGGAGGAGAGTTTAGATCCCTCTTACCATCACCTGCTGTCACAGTATTTAATGGTGGGTGTTATAAAAAACAAACAAACAAACAAGCAAGCAAACAAAACAACCCAAACCCACACATTCTTTACCGTCAATTTCAAAATCTTTCTCTCTAGCAGCCATCTTATAGGAATTATAAAACACAAAAATATCATTTTTAACAAATTATAACACAGGGTTTGGTGTTTTTGCTGAGGAAAGATTCGCAACATTCCAAATACCTCAACACAGAATTGAATGTAAGTGAAGTGCTCTTCATGGAATTAGTGCTTAAAGACTGCTATCTTGATATTTGATTTTTGTCTGTGGTAATCCCCTAAAAATTCTGTAAATGTAATTGAATGTTTGCTTTAATAGGTTTCCTGAAAAATGGGCTTGGAAACAAAAAGGAAAAGCTTTGTCCTTTGAGTAAATTTGAACCATATGAGGCCTTGTCAGTAATTCTGAAAAAATTCAGTAACACAAAAAAAATTACTAGTATTACTTTGAGGTCATATATATGAGAACAGGGAAATGGTTTTGCAGTTGTGTGACTCAGCATTGCATTTAAAAAGTATTTTTATTTTTGTCTTTGAAGAATTAGACCTTGTCACAAAGGCTGTATCAGTTGTGCACATCTCCTAAACACATTTTTTAGTGTCATTCTATTATTGCAATGGGATCATGAACATAAGCAACTGAAACTGGTTTCAATGCAGCATACTGTGCATTCTGCATCTTTACAGACTTGAGATAACTTTAAGCTAGGTATAATTTAATTTTCAGATTATTATGAAGAAAATAATTTTGGCACAATATTCTGTTTGTTTCTTTCAAAATATATTAAATGCTAAATAGAAACAAATAACAAAAGATCAGTAACACTTGCCAATGTTTTCAACACTGCACACCATTCTTCCAAGGAAAGGGGAAATATATGCTGCCAAAGATGTTTTAAAATAATTTAAAAGCAACTCTTAAGCTCAAGGGCACTGTTTTATTCATCATTGACAAGAATAGCAAGTGGTGAGTCATGACTCTTTTTTGAAATTCATTCACTCACTTTACGTGCCTCTCTTTAGCTGCCAAACTTGCAATACCATCTGCTTTCAGCTTTCAGCAACTCAAGTTGCCTCTAGCTGAGACCAAAACCATGAATATTTAACACCAGCAAGCAGAAGCAGTAGTTCGTTCAAGACCAGCAACTAAGATCAGTGGAAATTTTAAAACCTGAATCTGCCTTCTCTATCTCTCAACACAGGCTCAACAAAACAAAACACAGAAAATAAAAATAAAACAAACCAAAACAAAACAACAACAACAACAAAAAAAGAAATTCTAAGTTAAATTTCTGACCTTTTTTCCCTGCTGCAAAAGTGAAATTTTACATCTGCAATTTTTTTTTTTCAGTTGTTTTCTATAGAGATGATGGATATTTTCAGGGATAAACTGATAGGAATTATTTTAATATTTGTTCTAGGCCTTGCTCCTTTAAAATAAATATTAACTTTGGAAAAAATAGGAAATAAATTTTCTGCAAAAGATTCTCTATTACTTTAAAGTGCTTAATTCAATTTAGAACAAGGTTCACAGTAATATATGGTGTGGCAATTCTGATGGAATAAGTTATGCAAACGACCTTTAGAGATATTTTGGAACATAATTTGCAAATTGTAGTCCATAACTATATATCTCTTCTCTTTTTCTCATTGCTACTGGCCACTGAAGTGCAGTCAAGTGTTTTTTTACAATTCTTAACAGAAGCAGTTAAGAAATAGTTTCTAAAACTGCTCAGGAAAAGCAAGAATTTGGGTAATATTTATGAAAAAGAAAACCAAAATCTTTTTAGCTTGAACTGTAGACTTCTCTTACCAAAACTATACACATCAGGGCTATCGGGTGTTCTTCTGTGGTGGATTATCTAGCAACAACTACAAAAAGAGATCCATATAATTTTCTTGAGAAATATAAATGAAATAGAAGCCGTATGTTTCAAGGCTTGGCAAAATCTGATCATCTGGATTTTAAAAGAATATTAAGGTTGATAAATACTTTGCCACATCCTGAAATTAGACAATTTGACCTACAAGATAATTAGTGCAAAGAGGAGGAGAAGGATCATCCCTCCCCATAAATTTTTTAATTATAGCACTCAAAATTCAGTAAATTTTGTAAAATCCCAAGATTAGTGCATATGTAAGACCTCACCTATCGTTGCTCTGATTGCTAATTTTTTCATATTTTCATTTTTGTTCTCTAAATATGATAAGAAATTATGTGATGGCTTAGGGCAGATATTAAAACATTGCTCATTTATGGCAATGAGCTTTATTTTTCCTGTTAATAGTAGATATTTTCTTTTAAATAATTTGTTAATAACAGTTTAGAATTTTGCCAGTCAAGTGCTCTTTTGCTGGGTCTTTTTGCTGGTTCTCTATGCTAGTTCTCTTTATGCTGATTCTAGTAAATGAAATCATTGCTTAATCACTTATATCGGCCCTCTCCCTCAGTTCCTCCACAGGTTCTGTAATGACTTGGAACTGAGAAAGAGTTTTCATTTCCTTGCTGATTCACATAGGGTTTCAGATTCCACACATATGCTTTATCTTAATCTCTGTGTGCTGGGCTTTTAGTAAAGGGGGTTACCAAGGGTAGAACAGCATTTTTCAAAATCAGAATAAAATTTCTCAGAACTGATTAAAGGACTTACAGTCTACCATATTACACTATAAACTGCCACTAAAAACAACACAGTGAGGGGGAAAGAAACCTAACATAGAATGCATTTTCTGCATTTTATTTTGAAATCAAGCTAGTTCACTTATTTTTCTTATTACAGGGGAAAATGGTTTCACCTAACTTTCACTGTCAAAATCCTGAGGCTCTGCAATAGTTTTTACAAGGATACTTCATCAAACTCAAAGAAATACATGTCAATTGTCCTTATCTGGTTTACTGAAACATTTGCACTACTGTTTTTGAGGATACAAATTGGTATGCTTGTTTTGGTCCATAAAATATAGGAGGAAAATTATTCTATTTAATTGTCAGGTTCCTGACTTCACTTCCACAATGCAACAGGTTCTTTACTGAGAAATTATTATGATACAAGAAAAAATGGAAACTACATTGTCAGAGTGGAATTGTTTGTTGAATTTCTACTTGCTGTTAATTTTGTCACAACTTAATAAAAATCACTTTCAATATTGTTTTCAGAGTAGGTCTTGTTGTGAAAGTAGAATTTTACAGAGATATCTGACTGCAGTTCTTTCATACTCAGCTCAGATTGTTCCTTGCATTACTGCATTCTCGTCAGTTTTCTGACAATAGTCTATGTTAATTCTGATATCTGGTTTTTTCAACTTCAGATAATTTTGACTCTTTTAAAATTAATTAAAAACAAACAATTTCTTAAGTCAAAGTCTGTTTCCAAAGTGAGATTTTAAATTTTTTAATGTTTATTTATAATATCAGTAGCAGCTCTGCATGTTCAGTCGCTGAAAAAAAAAAGTCCTTCTGAGTCTATGGACCATCTGTAGTCTTTGAGAGCTTGCAAGAGCTTCAATGTCATACTAATAAAAGGAAATTTAAACACAGCTGTGACATCAACAAAATCACCTGTAAGACATATATCACCAAGTCGTCTCCTAGCATTACTCTGCAGGTGTCAGTGAAATTATCCAACTAGATAATTTTGTCCAGATTATAGCTGCCAAATCAATCTTTTTTTTTTCCCCTTAAGTAAGAAAATATGTAACAATTAAGTATGATCTACCAGCAACAAATGAGATCCATTTTCAAATCACAACAAAAGTACAAAAAAGAGAAGAAACAGCTGTTTGCCATTTGTCTTCATTTTGTAAGTCTCATTTTCTTCTGTTGCAGCCTTATCTAGAGTCTGTCTGCATGCATCAAAGTGAGGTGCATCTGCACAGAGTTTAATCCTTGGATATGTCTTATGTATGCAACATATGCACATGATTTATATCCAATACACTTACCAGTCTAAGAGAAGCAGCAAGTTGAATGTTCTCTTTTCAAATTACTTCACTTATTCATCTTAAAGTGCAAAATACTGCCCTTCTTTCAAAGTCTGACCACAGTAAAGGTCGCATTGTTAATGTCTGAATGGTAATTTTTGGTAGTTTTCTCACCTTAATGGAATACTAAATATTTTTTTAGGTAAGACATAGACAAAGTACATCAGTAGAAATATCTACCATCAGTCTGAGGTTGGGGCTTTTTTCTATCTCAGGTACTGAGTTATGGATATTTTTGCTGCTTGTAAAACTACCATGTGACTTTCAACAGTGCACACTTTTTTCACACTTCTATGTCTGAACAATTTATAATTAAGCAATGTTTTGCTTATTTGTTCCTGATAAAGATACTAGAGGGTGATTAAAGCAAATAATATATGAAAAAAACCACCAAACACAAAACACAGAATACTTCGTGTTGCATATGAGATGTCTAAGTCAATGGCTTAAAAATTTGCAAGTAACATAACATGTGCATATGTAACTCTACAGGTTATCTATGTATATTTTCAGAAGTCATAATCCATCACAAAGTACCCACCTGTAGCTTATGACAGCTACTAATTTAAAACACATTTTCTTTGGCTATATTGTGTTCTTCTCAGCTTACAGACTATGAACATCGCCAAAGACTATCTGCCAAAAGATCTCCACAAAGGCTGTCTGTATGGAGGTGTTTATATGGAATGTTGTTTACTTTGCAAGTAAATTATAAATCTAACCCTTAGATAAATTTACTAAAATCGTGTATACACTGATGATAAAAGGATCATAACTGACTCATTTAATTGTCATAAATTATTCTGAATGTTTTTGTGTGTGTTCTTGGTTCTCCAAATGCCTTTTGCTATCCTTTCCCATAAATACAGTGTAAACACAGACTACTTGCATTTTTAAATTTATTGTATACCAAAAAAAGGGCCATGAAAAATGGTGATACCTGGCTCTAAAACAAATAAAACTTATCACTCCTATAATTTCATTTCATTGTAACCACTTCATCATCTGTGTGTCATTCCTATTATTTGCGTGGTAGCAAGAAGCAAACCACTATTAGTTTTTACACCAGATATTAAAAGAGTAAAAGTAAGCCATTATTACTTCTGCAGTACCAAGAGTTACCCTCAAAAAACAAATAGTTAAGAAGAGAGCTTTGAATTAAACTGTCCACCATATCATCAGAGTAGCAGAGTATTTTTAAAAGATTTAGCACAAGTAAAACATGATGAACCCAGACATAAAGAAGTGACATCTGACAATAAGACCAAGTTATTACTTAGCTGCAAGTTTAATACAGATATTTTCAATATTTTCTCATAAATTGAGTGTCTAAACTATAAAAGTTGTCGTCACAATATAAATTTGATTAAAAGGGACAGTTTTTATTGTTATTCTCATTTTATTTTTATCTTATTTTATTGCTTGCCATTATCTCTTTCATAACTCTATATTTGCCACTAACCACAGTGCACTCATTTAACACAAGTGGGTTTACATCTGCAGTAACAAGGTTGCTAGGGGCTTGTGTCTGTCCACTGGAATCAACCTTCTCCAACTGCAAGAGCACATTCATCAACTTGTGAGGAGAGAGATACATTTCTGAAGGTCACATCTGTTGGCCTTTTAGCACTCTCCTTTGTAGACAATTTATTACATTACTCAGTAGATGACCTTTTTCCTCTGGTTTGTGGAACATCCAGTTTTCTCAGTCTAGATTCATCAGCCAGATTAATTTTTTCTGCACATCTATCCTTAGATCTCTCTTTGGGGAATTTTGTTTAGCTCTAAGGATTTACTGCAAAATATGAAAACAAATAAAATAATAAATAGCCATATTGCATAGTTCTGGCCAGAAAAGTCACAGGGTCTTCTTGGACAATGCAACGTAATTGCTGGGCGTGGTATTAATATACTTGTATTAATACTGAAATATTTGGATGACTAGTTACTGAAAAGATGGGATGATTTGTTCTTAACCCATGACACAGTATGTTTGAAAGTATTTCTATACAATTAAATTTTTTCCACCTTTCTAGTGTAAAGGAGTACAGGAATATCATCTGTTTTAAGACCATTTATAACTTAGTTTTCTCACTGTCCAAGGACTTGATCATAGTGACACAGCTCCCAAACAGCACCAGAAGTCCAGCAACTATTTAATGAGTGCTTGAGATTGTGATTTGCTGCAGGAAAATGAGAAGTTGTGTAGAATGTACCAGTTTTTATGACCAAAAACTACCACGACCATTCATCAGTCATAGAATAGTGTTTTGAGAGACAAATCAGTTTATTTTTACTTAGAGAAAAACAAGAGGCATTGCTATGTATTATTTTTTGCATTTGATTTGTAATTCTTTGAAAAAGTACCTACGACATTTAATCCTGATCAACCATGCTTCTGTTTTGAGATCTTTCCTTTTTACATTTACCTCCCAAATGTTGCAACTATCTCCGTGTTGCACCACCTACAAAATTTTGATAAAACTATAATTCAAACATCAGATTTTCCGAAGAAATTATGTCCATACTTGAAATTTTCTCAGCCACAATTTAAATAAGATTCAGTCATTGCCTGAAAGCAATTTTTTCATCATATTGCATCTCCAGGCCACACTTCTTTTTTCCTTATCATTTTCAAAAACTTCGTGTGCCTCATTTTAAAACTTGTCTTTCTTTATTTGGTAAGCTTTCCTGTCTTATCAAAGAAGGGTTTAAGGGAAATTCATTTATGACAATACATCTGTAGATGTTTGGGGTTTTTTTAAGACTTTCCAGATATCAAAAAAATTATCAGTAGCCTGTATCAGTCTTTTCAGTAACTGTGTCTGGGCTGTTAGATTCTGAAGCCTCATTTTTACTCCAGTAACCAAACAGGAATTTCATCATAGGCCACCTCTGGACAGCCTTTGACTTCTCGTCAAGCTCTTGAGCCTAAAATTCCTTACTCTAAATTGTAACATTGTTTTCTTTATCGTTGTTATATTTTTCATAATTGCCATGAAAGCAAGAATTTGCTTTTCTTCACTTTTAGTCACTTAAATTTACCCTGACTTCCTTTTCGTTTATCTTACAGTAGGTTTTCATTGCTTTTTCTATGTCTTCATAACAGAAAGTCTTTATATCTTACCTTCTCGCTTTTATACATGTATCATTCCTTAAACTCATCTATGGAGCTATGTGTTTGCCTTTTTGGTTTTTTTGAAATTCAGTTTCAGAAAGATGTCCTGAAGTATTAACGAGTGTCTCATTCTGTTTTCAATGCACCTTTAAAACACAGAATTTGTGTTAAGTATTTAACATAATTGTCTGCACCATGTTATTCTCCCAACAACTCTATACTTTGGCTTTATTTTTCATGAGATGCTGCTCATCAGATCATTATTTTTAAATATTTAATCCTTATAAATCTTTCATTGTTATTCTACAGCTCTCACAAATTGTTTTCCTGGTGAAAACAGGAAAATTAACTATTCAACATGGTTCATACCTTCCACTTTTAGATTTTCTGAGGTTTATTTTCCTTCCTTAGTACAGATTCTCTTCAAGAAATTTTCTCCTTCTGAAAGAATTCATGGTTTATCCATTTCAAAATCTTAACAGACTGTTTACTTGATTTTTTTTCCAGCAAATATTTGTAGAACCAAATCACCTTCTGTTACTTCAAAATCATGGTTTTCTATACTTTTCTAAAAAAAACCCATAAAAATCCTTAGTTTTATTATCATTACCAAATCATGGCCATGAAATTATTCCTACTGTTTTCTTCTTTCCCTGGAGAAACTCAGGAAACCTGACTCTCATCTTTCCCTAAACACACAGAGGAAAAACAAAGTACGTACAAGCCAAACTAAATAACAGTATCCTTATTTTGAATGTATTTACACATTTGACAATATTAACTTTGTTATAAAACAAGAGTAACTTGATCCAAAAGTTCTAAAGCTGTGACATAAATTCATAGCCCTTATCAAAACTGTGGGGTCAGCAGACTCCTTCACACAACATAAAAATACCAAGGCCACTGAAAGCATGAAAGTCCAGAACTACAAAGCATTTTTTTTCTGCTCAATGTTGTTATCAAAAAACAGCTTAACAGAAAATCAATGTAACCTTTACAACAAATAAGAATGAATGTGCTTAGCATGTTTGTCTTGAAAAGGAAATGTTGCCACTGTGTCTAGACTTCATCCATTCCAGGAAAATTTGTTTGAAATTACTGTTATATCATCATGAAAAAATATTTTCAAGTCAATATGAATCAGCACAAGTACAAGTCTATCTTTGCAAGATCATTTTTAATCTTGAACATTTTCATCTGGTTTACAATGTAACTCCAGAAACAGAGGGAGCACAATGGAACAGTTTACAAATAAGCAGCAAGTAGATCCAAATCTCTTAAATACACCCTTGTGGAGTGTATTTGGTCTACATGACAAGATTTGGTGGCTGCAGGAGTGGCTTCTATGAGAAGACACCAGGAGATGTCTCCATGTGGAACAAAACTAGTTCCATGCAGCTCCAAGGCTCTTTCCCTGGCCAAAATTGAGTCCTTCAGCTGCACTGTGAAAACAGTTAACAAAGAGTTAAAACTACTGTGAGACAGGTTAGAGGCAGAAGTGAGAACATATGAGAGCAACAGCCCTCCAAACATGAAAAACAGTGAAGAAGGAGGGGGAGGAGATGCTCCAGGCACTGCAGCAGACAAGAGGCTGTGCCCCTGCAGACCATGAAGGCCCATGACGAAGCACACATCCATCTGCAGCCTCTTGGAGGAATCCTTGTTGCTGTAGGTGGATGTGCCCTGAAGGAAGCTGCCTGGGCCCGTGGGGAGCCCACGCTAGAGCAGGCTCTTGGCAGGAGCTTAGACCCATAGCAGACCTAGGTTGGAGCGGGCCATTTCTGAAAGACTGTATCTTGTAAAAAGAACCTGTGGTCAAGCAGTTCTTGAGGAAATATACACTGTATAAATCCCACATGTTTATGAAGTTCTTGAAGGAGTGTATACAGTGAGAGGGACCCCATTTTGGAGCAGGGGAAGAGTGTGAGTAGGAAATAGCAACAGAGAAAAAGCACTGACCCATTCCCCATCCGCCTGCATGATTGGAGAGGAGGTAAAAGATCTGGGAGTGAACTTGAGCTTGGAGAGAATGGAGACCTGTGGGAAAATTGTTTTATTTTTATTTCTTATTCTCCTACTCTATTAAAATGAATTGACAGTGAATTAAATTAATTTCTGCAAGGTGAGCCTGGTTTGTCCATGATAGTAATTGATGAGCTTATTATTGTATTATCTCTACCTGTCCTATTAATGCAGGGGGAGTGATAAAGTGAGTTGGTGGGCAACTGATGGCCCATCAAGCTCAACTCAACAAACTGAGATAAATCCTTCAGAAGTTACAATAGTGACACTGATTTACTCAGCCAAGCATGGCCAAGGTGGATTAATTTCAGGTTAAAGCCTTAAATATCCTTTTACTTTTGAGGCACGGTTGTCAGAAAACAGCAAAACCAGGGCCTTTGTCTATGATCCCTTCCTATTTGTGCCTTGACTAGATTATGTCATCATGTGAAGGAGGTGGAGTAATGATATCTGAGTGGGAACAACTTAATCGACACTGAAATGTTCCTGAGAGACCTTCCTGTTCCTATGGAACTGGTATTTAGGGCTCATTGTAAATAGAACCATTCACCTGAGTTAATATGTCACAAACCCACACAAGGCTGTAAGTACCACCATGTTGTGAATTACTATTATCATTGGTAAATACTAGCTGTTTAACAGTAAAATAGTAGTTGTCTGTTATATAAGAGTGAAGTGTTACAACACTAAAATTACATTTATTACATTCGAAAATGCTGCCATCTATTAGAAAATCAACAGTTCAGAACCATAAAGGGATCTGATTCTCAGGCATTGTACTGGGAACAATGAAATAGCATGTGTGATTGCTGTGGGGGGAAAGGTTTACATTGCACAGGTAAAGAAAAACATGTTTTATGGACATTTATTGTCAAATAAACCTCTTCAGAGTAATTTAGCCTTCATCATCCTGATTCAAGCCTGCAGAATAGATAGAAGGAAGGAGTACTAGTGACAGCAGACATAACATTCTAATACTATTGACACTAGAAGAAGTAAATCTCTAGCTGTTGAAAAAGCTAGGAATAATGCAGAACACAAGTTGGTCTGTAATTTCTAAGAATAAACACGGAGGAGGGAAAGAAGCATTTAGACAGAACTATTGTGTCAATATGGCACTTCTGAGGGAAACATGAATGAAAACATGTCAAAAAAAAGTGCCCAAAGCATCCTCATCCAGCTTCGGAGACTACAAAAGAATATGATTACTCAGAATACCAAAGGTCAATGAAAATCAAGGAGGATCAGAATTTAATTGCTAGTATGTTAAAATACACCTAGTGCTACGTAAGAAAGTCAAAAGAATTTACTTTGATTAAAGTGGGTTCATGACTGCAGTGTGAAGTCCAGTTCATAGTATTTAAAGAGTGAAAAATTAGCAGAGTCAAGTTTGTGATTTTATCCTTTTCTATTCAGAAATATCCCAACAACACAGCAGCACAGGGAAATTCTACATTAAACAGAGATCAAATACACCTTAACTCTAAGTTCCTGGTTACTTGTCTTTTCAAAGAGAAGTCTGATGTTAGCAGCTCTCACAGCTGTCTCCTATTGATACCACTAATGCTCACTGGAGCCAGGGAGTCCTTTAAGTTGAATTCACACTAGCAATTGGAGCTGAAATGTTCACAGCAGGTTGCCTTGAAGGAATTACAGTATGGATTTGAGCTGCAGAACCTGGTCAGCATTTTTTTGAATGTATTTATGATTAAATGAAATAAACTGTTATGTTGTATTAAATCCTGACACACAATCCAATTTTCAGTGGCATTTCTGATTTTAGGTTCTCCCTAGACATCTTAATTGTGTCCTCTGCAGTGTATGTATTTTTGATAGGGCAAGAACATGGTCTCAGGCACTGATCTGAAGCAAACATGTAAAAAATAGGGCTTTTTCAGACTGTGTTTGATTAAATTCTAGTCTAACAAAATATATTAGCATAAGTAGCCATACTGACTTCAGATTTCCCACTGATTCAAATGTTTTGCTGTATCAGAAACTGTGTACTCAAGTAGAAATACTTAGACATGAAGGAAGATAGCTTATAATGTAGTTTGTAAAAACAGTATCAACTTCAGCAACTTACTAATGAAAGTGCGGTTCACATGTTAAATATTTTGTCTGATGCATATAAAGATAGGAATAAATTTATCATTTTTTTAGACTAGCAAAAGGAAAAGAAGCATGCATGTCCTTACATAATTTAGGCTGAGCCTTTACTTTTTTTCTAACCATGATCTTCTATTTATACTTTCTTGTACACACTTTCTTATATTTGTATGAATCACAGCATTAATCACATCATGTTATCTAGAAATTTCACAATGGATTGAAAGATTTAATTTCTGTTAGTAGAATCAAATTTATTAGGCTGGACAACTCTTAAGAGTGGACTCTAAACATGCTGGTATCTCAAAAAATATTAAGCCAGGCAAGTGCAATAGGAGCACTTGAGTTTGTTACGGGTTTTTGAGTTTAGCTGAAAACAAAATAATATTTCTTTGTAAGCTATATGCCAATGACTCAAGTTAATGTCTTACTGTATGAAAAAAAAGCTCAGAGTATTAAGACAAAAGTCTGTATACATGAACAAATACAGAGATATTTTTAAAACATATGTGATTAATTTGGTACACTTTTCTTCTGTGGCATCAGTTTATCAAATGAATTATACTATATCATGGAGAGTAAAATAACAAGATCTAGCCAGAGTTGAATACATATTCACTCTCTATGAATATTTGTTAGTATCAATCATATACATACTCTTGCTTTTGTTTTTTATCAGCCATTTATTTTTTCACAAGGCTTGTGGTTAGGTAAATGTGAATTAGTCCTTTCACTGCTTTGCATTGACATGATGAAATCTGTTTGTAAATCTGACACTTGTAAACTCACATTTCATTGATAAACTACAAGCAAAATAGAGACATTTTCTCCTAGACTAATTATATTATCACTAATTCTCACAAAGGAAGTAGAGGAGCCACTCATCTGGAAGCCCTGAATGTTCCTGAATGTAACACCATGTACTTTCTCCAGCTGTTAAAAATGATAAAGGGGTTATATTTCTTTCATACACAACACATTTTTTCCAATTTATGTGTTCAGTTATAGATGTCAATCAATTTCAGTCCCACATCTCTATTATTCCATGGAGAAAGATTAGATGAATAGAGATTTTTACATGTTTATCTAAATACACTAACAACAAAAAAAACCCAAACAACAACAACAAAACAAACAATAACAACAACAACAACAACAACCACCACCAAAAAACACATGACTGTGTAAATCAAATATTAATAGGGTGAATTCCTTAACAAAGTCTACATCTACACAGTTGCACTAAACTGAATGCTTTCTATACCGACTGTCTTGGCTTCTAAAGCATTTACTTTTATTAGAAATTAAGTAAACTCCCCTTACACTAATAAACTACTACAATGCTTCAATACATCGAAATGTTTCTTGAATATATGTTCAATGCAAAGTCATTTGTTTATCTGTGCAGATGGATTCAGCTATTAAATTTCTCACACTCAGCATCGTGGGTACATTTATCAAATTACAGAAAAACATGCCCTACAATTCTTGAGACTAACATATTAATGGTGACAGCCACGATACAGATTACCAGAATGTAGTTTAAAAGTTACCACCTATTTGATTACTGTGAGACACCTATAAAAGTCAAGGGAATGAGACAGAAGAAAATACATAAATGTTTATGTTCCTGGGGGTTAAAATCTGGTCCAGTGATATTGGTTATAACACAGGCAATGCCATGATGTAACTAATTTAAAGATTAAATACTTCATATGTTATTCTCCATTTGCATATATTCTATTAATTCAGCAAATGGATTATTGAGAAATGCATGCAGGGAAGAGGGAGATTGTTTCTTGGTCTAGGTACTTTTATATTGCTATCTGTACCTTTCTGAGATACAAGGATGATGAGCCAGGTAGAGGTAGCAAAAAATCTCACCTGCATTAAAAAAAAGAGCAAGGGAGAGAGACATGCAAGAATTATTTAACTTCAAGACCAAGTTAGCATAAAAGACTGAGATTTTTCAGATTTTGGAAATAAGTAGCTTTCATTCATGCCTTCCATCTTTTTCCTTTTTTTTCTTTTTGTTTTTGCTTTTTGTTTTTGCTTTCATGACACACTTATCCCTCTGGTATAAATAGACAGCACCTACAAGCTGACAAAGTCAGTATTTTTCACTGTCTCCCAGAGGGAAGGGCCACAGATAGGATCCCTGGCAAGCCAACTGCTTTCTTGGAGGAGTGATACAACTGAGGCCCTTCACCTGTTATGCCATGCAAGTTTTGTTGGCAAGGACTTGATGCACTGGGATATTCTTGGGGATTCTGTCTCCAAATCTGGATGCTTCAGTATGATTTTTCTAAAGACTTTTAAGTATTTGTCCACAGAGTTATTACTATGAAATAATGAAGACAGAATCAAAACTCTATGCCAAAGGATGAAATCTGATATATATACCTGAACCACAAGACATAAACAGCACATTTTAATCTTGGTTGGTAAAAGTAAGATAGACCTCTCAACAGCCTTTCAACTATTACCCATAAACCCCACAAAGGCAGTGTTAGTAAAAGTCATATTTTATTATATATATTACAGAAATCCTAATTACACAGAGTAAATTCCACTACAGAATGTGTCACTTGGGTTGTTTTCATTTTAATTCAAGGTGGCAATTTGAGCCTTTATCACAGTTTTAGTCAGCCTGTGAAGTATCTTCTCTCTACTGTAAATTATTTCTTAAATTAGAGGTAAAACTGAGCTGATATGGGGTCAAAACCATATCCTGACTTTAGAATCAACTCTGCTGTCCTGAGATTTGCTTCCTGGGCACAAACATTGCACATTAATACATAGTGGGACATTCCCCAGGCTTATTTTAGCCTATTTGTTTTCTTCCCTTCTCCTTCTTTTGCGCTTTTTATTTCTGTTGCTTTCTAAACAGATGGGCACTGCAAATTTTGGTGTGTTCCTGCAGTCTGAGAAAGGTGAACTCCCAGAAAACTCCTTAATCTAACACACCTCAAACTGAGTATTTTCATTATCCAAAACTGCTGCCTCCTCCAAAAATTAATTTTGCTTCCCTAACAATCTTCTTCCCTCTGTGCTTGCATGGTATACACAGCCATATTCCAGTCATAGTCTAGGTGGCTAACTAGAGGCATCACGGCTGTAACGCAACCACTCTCAGAAGCACTGTGAACAATCTGTACTATTTCAGCTTAATTCTGTCAGTGCAGCTGTAACTATGTCAGGTGCTCTGAGTACTTCCCACACATCTGTGAGGGAGATGAATAATGAAACTTCACAAGGAAGCAATTTAGTAAGAGCATTTCCCTTTTGCTTCTAGCACAGGTTGCTCAAGAACTACAAAAGACTGGTATATTAGTCAGTATGACAGCAAATTACTCTGATACAAAAACACACATAAAATTTAAGTATTTGATTTAATTCTTTTACAATTATTTCTCAGCTAGGGCATTTTACAGACACTTCACTGGACATTCAAAACTAAATCAATGTGATCACTATGAAGCTCCTTCTGCTTTCAAAGTACTAGTCTCTAGATAAAATGGATGCAATTGGCATGTAGCTGTTATTTGCAACTAATTGACTTCTTTGTTGTTCAAGAGAACAAAGATACTGTTAAATCTTGTCAGTAGTGAGAAAATAAATGGAGTTTGTGCTTATAGTACATTGCCTTAAGTTCAATCAACATCTTTGTAAGAAAACTTTAAATGCCAGCAACATGAAACAGAATTTTTCAACTACAGAAACTTGTTCTTTTAATAATGAATGTGGGCCAGGAAAGAAAAATCAACCAAAAGGAATACTCTGTTTCAACTTCTTTTTTATTCTTTTACCATCAGAGTTAAAACTTTCTGTAAGTTTTGAAAATAAATTGCAGGAAGTTCTCCTATACCTCTTTCTAAGGAAAAGGACCTATTTATCTTCCACATAATGAGAAACTCTCTCTAAAAGTGCTTATATATTACAAGAAGCATCATAATCTTTACTGGAAAAAACAACAGAGGTGGTTTTGTTTACATTTCCTTCAAGCTAGGGACAGATCAGGAACAAGCCTTTTACTTCCCACCATAAGGCTTTATCCATTCAAAATTATAACATTCAGAGAATTTCAAATCTCTCTATGCCTCACTTTTTCTACAGCTGTACTTATTCTGTAGTCAAATAAAAAGGACTGGCATTCTGCAGTTGTCCCTTGGGGACTTAAACCTGCTTAGTATAATCATTCTGCACACTGTGAATTGATGTGATTGAATTTTAGGGTTTGTTCTTTTCTTCTTACCATTAAACAATACATAATTAGTTTAACTGTATGTCACAATAGGGAACTCTATTAGAATAGACATCAATCTTACCTGAAATGCATATGATTTCCAACCACTTCCAGTCTGTTTATTGCTTTGTGTTGAAGACAACAAATTTGTGTTTAATACTTGATTCCCATGAGAACAATTCCACAAGCAAAAGACTGTAGAATATAAAACGTTTTATTCAAATGCATGACTACACAAATTGCACATGTACAGCTTGGCTCTAAGAACTTTGAAATATGTATATGTGTGCATATACATAAAAATACTTAATTATTTTATAATCAAAGGAGACTGTGCTTGGCAATTACAAAATTACTTTTGTACCTAAGTAGTGACTAGACTTGCTACAGAAAAAAAGTCCAGAAAATTCTCAACGCAGGTGAAAGATCTGTAACATTTTGTGAGATTACATTTCTGCTTATAGTCCTGAAACTGTAGAAATTTTTTGAGCATAAAAAGGATAAAGGGACTTGTTCTTTGGAGTTTCTGCTTTCTTTTCAAGATTTACCAAGAAACTCTAAATCACAAGCTCAGAAGACCTCTTTTAAGGCTGATGAAGATACGTGACATAAATCACTGGTGTTAATATACAATGAGGAAAGACATCCTCACACCCAAGTAAAATTCCAGAATGTACATATATCTTTTGTCAAACAGATAATCTGCTAGAAAGATCTGTTTCTCGCTTTTGGTTCTTACAATCCACCAAGGCAATCTAGCACAAAGATGGTAGGAAATACAACTTGAATGCAAGGCATTTGGTAAACCATTTTGGCATAATAGAAACTGTCAGGTAAAACCTACCAAGCAAAAAGTGAAGTTATTCTCCTGTGAAGTTACTACACTATTCTAATGGAATTGTGGGACGTTTTACATTTTTTCCAAACAACTGTCAGTCACAAGTCCATAGCAAGTCCAACAGAGAGAAATAATACACAGACAATGAGTCCAGCTGCATGCTACATTGTATTTAAATCTCATCCAACAGAAGTATAAATCTGATTTTCAGAGGGCTGATAACAAGCGCTAACTTCATCTTCATTTATCTAGGCCTTATTCAAAACCATATGTCCCCACTAAAGTCATGTGAGCACACCCAAACGGTTGGCACTGACCTGCTGAAGATACTGGAAATTGCAGCAAGAGGTGACATGAGAGGAATCCATCCAGGACATCTGCTAACCTCAATGCCTGCATAAACTTAGAACCTTAGATCAAGCAGGGTGACCAATGGAGCACTGAGTAGCAATATCTTCTTCCTTCCTCAACACAGTGTTTTACTGCAATCATCATCACCACTGTCATCATCATCATAATTTTGTGCAGGTTATGTTCTATATTGCTGTGAACACGTCTTACTATTGATTCATCCTTAACACTGATGTAATAAAAAAAAATACAAAGAAACATGGAAGATTATGTATTTTACTCTTCTAACTCTGAACACCATTTCACATAACTCAGCCTTCCCCCAGAGTCTGAAAAAGTTGATGAGCTTAGAAGATTTCAGAAGTTAGCCCACATACCTTTTTTTGAAAAACAATGTACCACCAGTAGCCTCAAGGAACATTGTCTGATAATTGGAATACATGAATAAATATGTGATTTGGTTTGAATAGTTTGGCAAAATGCAAAGTATAAACCAAAAGACAAAGCTCCCTACCGAGAAAAGGGGGGAAAACCCTGTAACTTAAAACAGGTTTATATATTTATACAGAAAGGAGAAGATTAAAAGAAAATTACAACATAATATGTTAGATATAACAAATGATCCTTTCACCTTCCCATCAAACACAAATCCCACTATTCCAGCTACAAATCACCTAAGAAAACTCAGTGCTCTGAGGGACAGACTCAAACAGAGAGAAAGACTAAGAATAAACATTTTACTCCCCTAAGACACCATAGAAGCAAGAAGCAGTGGGACCTGGTCCAGGAAAACAACACAATACGTCCTTCCCAGATGAGCAGCCATGAAGGAAGTGAACTAAGCCCCTCCTACACCTGCTTTTATATTTCAGATGATGTCAGAATATGGTATGGAATACCATAGGCCAGTAGCAGTCAGTGTCAGCTGACTGTCAGCTGACCCAGCTCCTGTCAGGTGATAATCCAAGGCCTACTCTGAAGAATAAATCTTAAATTTAGGCCTACACCTACTTAAACCCAGGACACTATGTCATGTATAAGGTGAGTTTGGAATTCAGAGACCACTGAATAATGCCTATTTTTATGACTTGTAAAACATTTTTTATGCAGAATAAAGAAACAGTTACAAATTAAACTTAGTTGCTTCACCTTCAACATATCAATCCCAGCTGACTTTGAGGAAATAATTCTGCACAGAAGAACAACTGAAGAAAAAATATGTTTTCAGAGTCAAAGAGCAGCACTTTTACAAAGAATTCATTTGGTTCTCAGCCACTTAGAAAAGTACTGGAAAAATATAAAATTGTCCTTGAACACATTATTTCAAAAATGTCACGTGTTTTATGTGGCAACTTTGATTACCTCAGTCTGGTCACTAAAGACCTGGCTGTCACAGGCCTTGACATGCAATTCTTACTGAAACCAAAAATTAATACAAATTACAACCTTTGTATAAGTCAGGCCTACCTTTGGAAACACAGGAAATGAAAGACATGAACCTCGATTGAATAAGAGCAATTCAAAAGAATATACTGAAATCCAACCTGGTTCCTTCTGGCAAACCAGTCTGAAGTCATAAGAACCAGTCCAAGAAATCCGACAGAAAATCTTGTGATTGAAATGTATACACTGCAAAAGAGGCAACCTATCCAATGACATGACCTTTCTCATCTCCACCACAACTGGCGCATTTGGGGGTCAGGGGTGTGGTATCACCAGTGTGTTTCTTTTGCTAGGTGGATGATAGGGCTTTGATTCTGTTGTAGAGATTTATTTGCAGAATTCACAACAGTAAAATTTACATGTAAAAGCCTGAAATGTGGACATATTGATCACATCTGCCACTCACACCACTGCTAGTTGAACTCCAAATCAGTCATGCTGTGTAGGTAAGTTTACTCTGCATAAATCTGTTACTGTCATTCTCCAGCTTCATATGCTGTCATTTGACAGCCCAATGTTTTTCCTTGAACACCATTTAATTCAGGCAATTTTGAAAGTCAGCAATGTGGAGAATGTAGCAGTGCCACTAAGCCAGGAAAAAACAAAATAACTCACAAGAAAATATTACAGTACAATATTTAAATATATTCAGCACCCACAGAAATGTCACATTATTTCATGAGATATTACTATGGTGATGTGAAAAATAAAGAAAAAAAACCAACTTTTTTTTAACTATACATACAATTAATTAAAATATTATTATGATAAACTTCAGGAAATTAATGTGAAAATGTTGCTTATTAAAGGGCAATATGATTCCATATATTCTTTACCTAATAGCTATAACCTTATAAAACAAGAAACGATAGTAGCAATGAAAGGAGAGGGTTATCTATCTGTCTGTGAAGCAGCCTCTATACTCAAAAGGATAAAAAATACTTATCACTACATGCAATGTCAACCAATATTTTACAGAGGGCCTCCCTAATATATTGTGGTGCTCTTAAAAGAGAAAGTTTTTTAAGTGAATTTATCTGCTAATAAAGGTTTTATAAATACATACCATCTGAATTCTTCAGTAGGAGTATGCATAGCTTTGTTAACAGACCTTTTAAGTATCCATTTCACTCTAAAGAAAAATAAAAGCATGTACTGACATTTTTTTTGTCCTTTGATTCTTTGATTCTTAGCTGTTAAAATTATGTGGGTTTTTTTTTATTGTAAACACAATAAAACCTTACTTACGTGGGTAATGTTGAAATACAATAAAGAAGTAAACAAATGTTTGAAAATATAATAAATATATAAATTGATTTTAATGTATGGCTCAGCTTCTCAAACGCAGATTTGGGAAGGGCTCTCCCCACGTGGGTGTGCCCTTCCAGCCTGCGCAGTGGATTTTAGGTGAGGCACAGCGTGTGCAGAACTGGCCCCACCCTTTAACTGCTGAGGTCCATCTGCCACGGCCGAGCGAGCTTGGACGGTGACAGTGAAGTCCTCGGGACTAGAACCTACAGCCCCCGGTATTCCCAGGAGGTCTCTCATCCAAGTACTAACCGGGGCTGACCCGGCTCAGCTTCCGAGATCTGATGGGATTGGTGTCAGGGTGGCATTAATGCATTTATAGACATAATTATTTAATCCCAGACATATTTATTTAACAATTTAAGATTGCAAAATTCAGAGCTGAATCTAAATAACAATACATTTACATATACTTGTTATCTATTGCTACCACTTTATCAAAAGATCTCTTTAAATACCATTGCTGTTGAAATTTACATGTTGCATTTATGACGTTCTTAATCTGAGCTCCATTTTCATTTACATGTTGCCAGTTATTTGAAACAAAAAATGAAAACTCTTTATCTTTTTTTGTACTAAATAAACTATTCAAGACAAAGTTGCTCCTCTAAAGTCTTTCCCTCAAAGGTATTTTATGACTTCAGCATAGCTAGATAAAGGGAAAATTCTATTATTCTGATATTTATAGTCTAGAATACATTTATCTCTAATTAAAACTTCGATCTAAACTCACTTTCTTAATGGAAAAGAGCATTCACTTGGTAGAAGGAATACAACTTTAAATAACTAAAAATTCTTCAAGATCAAAGATCTTAACTTTCATATCATATAAAGAAAGTTTTCCCCTTTTTATCATACAGGTCCATTGCATCATTTTACTTCTGACAGAAAGTTAAGAACTTCATACTTTGAACTTTAGTTATTCTTCATAACAGAGGTGCTTTACTGAATCATGCTCATACTGTGAGCTATGATACTTGAATATAAAGAAAATGAAACTGTTTTAAAATGGGTTAGGCATCTATCTGGAATTTGAGCCTATAGACTACATCTCAAAGTCACAGAAGTGGCATCTTACTTTTATTTAAATAGCCTTTGATACAGACCACAATAGCTATATAAATCAAATAATAGTCTACCCATTTAGTTCAATATATTTAGATCAGGAGGATTATAAACGGAGGAGGAGAAATCAATGTATCAATATTTTTGATGTTTCTTCAAAATTACAGTCACAGAGATAGTTAATACAAATATTTATAGATGGAAAGTTACTATTTCTGTAGATGCAGCAATCAGTATCAAAACCATGATCTACAAATTATCAGCACCCCCTCACGATTTTGCCCCAAAAAACCTGTTTGAGTCCAAACTCAAACTAACCTGCTATTTTCACTGCCATTATTTATATATAAAAACTCTCCTCTCCCTAAATAGAAAGCCATTCTTCAGTAACTTTTTCCTGTTTCATTTCTGCTTGCAGACAGTGTGCCCCAGAAAATGCCATGAGACCACAGTACTTTAGCATCTATCTAACTTAGATTTGAAGGCATTTCCTAGTGGAGGCTGTGATCTCTATCTTTCTGTGAAGCCAGAGTGTGTGATATTCTGTCTCCATGTGTCAGATGACAAGACAGTTGTCAAGGTCATGTCGTAATTAGAAACAAGGTGTGGAAATGAAGCTGGCAGCTGTCGTGGGAGGATAGAACTGGACTGGTGTACCAGGGAGGGTTCAGAAGGATGCCAGAAGTGAGACTAAACACTGCTGAAAGCTAAACAAAACTATTATCTTTATTACCAGAGGTGGCCAAATAAACGGGAACCTGAGATAAAGAGAGAGAGCAGGAAGGAATATAAGCCCTACCTGTAAACATCCCCACTCATCCCAGGGATACACACGAGGTTGTCTTACTGACCCAGAATGCTTAGATTCCCCAGAGGCACGGGCTGCATTCTCTAGGCATCAGGCAGCTTACAAGAATAGCAGGCGTCCCCACCACAAGGCAACATCATCCTTCATGTGAAGCAAGCACAGCCAGAGCATGAGCCATCTGTCCTTTATTCACTCTGCCAATGACACCTACCTGGGTAGGTATGGTCAGGACCATCCAGCCAGAGGTCCTTGGCCCCACCCTTTTGTTATTATCCAGAGGGTCTTTATCAAATGGGTCTGGGGGCTTACTTCATTGCTCTCATCTTCACTTGCTCCTTCAAATGTCCTCTAAGGGCCATTAGCAAATGAGGAAAACCCAATGAATTTTAGTTTATACAAAGTGTGGTCCCCAAGGACAAAGCTCTCCCTTATCAGCGCCTGTTCCCTATAATTTGTCAGGAAAAGAATAAATTCTCCACAGGTGGCTGGTCAAAATGCAGACCAAATGTATTAGCACTTAATTAAGCCTGGATACAACTGGTTTATTGATAAATATAATTGACTAAAGGTGACTGTGTTAGAGAGATGCCCTTGTGCATTTAGGCAGAAACTAATAAATTTTTTTCTTTCTAAACCACAGGAAATTTTAAAATGCTTAACTTATAAAAAACCTGTTATAGCTTGTAATATAAGTAAAAAGCTAGATCCTCTTAAAAGGACAATGGGAAACATGTTTTTTCTTAGAGTGGGAAACTGTGACCCAGTCCAGATTCTTGAACAAATTATCTCAGGGCCCTACAGAGATAAAACAGATGGTACTGTCTCATTAAACTATACAAAATTTAGGGAGGATCTATATTATTTTGGGAGGCAAACTATCATCTGGCAGATAACAAAATCTGTAATCTCTCTTCAGTTTATTGCTTATCCTGCTATATTCATGGAGAATCAAAGCCTCTCTTAAAGGAAAAATGAGTGCAACTGCCAATGTATAACTGTCAGAACTCTGCATAGACAAGCTACTTTTAAGAAAAAACATATCATCTCATGAAAAAAAATCCTTTTAACATACATGCCTCTCCAGATGAACTTCATTATACCTGAGTTACTTGGAAATCAGAGAAAATTGCTTTTAAAATATTTTAAATATGTCATAATGTAGTGTTTTTCATAAGACAAACACTAATCTGAAATAAAAGTTCAAGTGCACTAAACAGTTGAACATCTGTCATTTGGTGAGCTTTACACCTTTAGTTAGTTCATTTACTTGAAATGCTGAAGCTATGCTTAGCATCTTAACAGTGTGGTTCTCAATATCTAAGTCTTCTGTCCTCTTATTAAGTAAATGGTTACTCAAAAATGCAGAAGAGAAGACAAATCCATTGCTCAGTGAGAAGAAAGAAACTTCCTGCAAAAAGGCCTTTTGCAATACACATCCTGGCATTCAAATAATGAAACTATGGTTCTAAAATTTGTGTGACCTCTATATTTCAAAAAGCTGTCTAGCCTCTATAACCTCAGAGGATGCTTTTCAAAACTGTGCATCATCTTTTGACCATAGCTTATCATCAATTTGCAGATAATATTTTTATTCATACACAATAATGAAGGAAAAACAAAGAAGGAAATAGAATGGTCCTGCTACTTACATAGAGGAAGTTTCTTCATAAATATCATGGTTACTTGAATTCATTGCCTGTACCTTCGTTTTGAATCCAGATTTTCAGAAAATGCATTTTCTATTTCAGAAAACTACTTCAGCCACAAAACAATAACCAGACATGAAAGCAGTGCCTAAATAGCAAGGACGTTCCACAGAAAATTCTCAGTCTGATTTTTTTTCCCCTTATGTCAATTCTGTCTGCCTAGTCCAGACAACTATCTCGAGTGGTCTTGTCTTGGGAAGCTTCATCTTATTATAACCATAGGAAATATCCTACAGTTTTTCATACAATTCCACAATTACCTAACACTTAAAAATTCAGTCTCAAAAATAAAATGTGTAATGAGTAACAATTTTCTATGAAAATCAAAACAGAAGTATTTATAGTCAGGAAGAATTTGCTGAAATTATTTATTTTTTGCAATATTACATAATTTTAACATTAGCATTTGCATTCACTCATCGTGATACTCCTCTTCAAAGTTTTACAGATACATGCTTCAGAGCAGGAAATACTAATGCATTAATACTCTGAATAAATGCAACAGAAATGTTAATTTCAGAATGATCTGCTTGCTGAAATTATTGGCAAAACTCTTCATAGAAATATTCTTAGAGAAAATATCTGGTCAAGATGCCATAGGAAAGAGTCTTGCACTTATCTCTGTAGTGTCTGAGTCAATAAAATGCATAAGTCAAGAAGCAGCACATCACAATCTTGTGACAACCAATCCATAAACAGGAAGAAAAAACCCACCTAAATTTAGTAAACACATGATTAAAACATTCTGTACTATCCTGAGACAGCGTTGAAGTGTCTGCCTACTTCTTGAAGTCAAAATCATTATCATTCACAAGTGGCAAAAATTGTATTCTACAGACATGGAACTAGAAGGTTAGACTCCCTAAAATATTTACCTCATTAAAGACTAGGAAGATTCCTAATTCAGAGCCTAGTATAGTCATGTGCAAAAATTTTCATTTGACCAATAATTTTACAACCATTTTCCATGGGACAGGTCATGTTCACAGCTGGATTTTCACCAGTTGCTGTATCAACAATGCACACTAATCAAGAATATGAAAGACCTCAATCTAGCACCTATTGTATTTAACTTCATAATCTCACTTAAACACAAACTCACTAGAAAATTAGATTAATGGGGGGGGGGGGGGGGGGGGAGTATGTATATTTATCTTTTATCCCAAACACAGTCACATGTATTCTCTGTCAGTCAACAATGACCGGTAAGTGTCCCTGAAGAGGACAGGTGTTCTGTTGTGTTCTGCCTGTGCACCTTCCTCAGTTCATCACTTCCTTCTCTATATCCTCCTTCCCATTTGATCCAGCAGTGAATTCTTATCAGAGCTTATCAGAAAAGATCCAAAGCAATGATGTTAGCTGTCTTGAGCTTCCATGATATTCAGGAGAATTTAGGCTTCTTTAGCTATTTGTGATCAACCCTGACTAACACAATAAACACTGTGACAGTCACAGCACCCATGCAGCCCCAACCCCAAACAACCTTGCTCCCTGAAATAACCTGAAGAATGGTATTTCATTATTGTCAGGCAACCAGGAACATAAGAATCAACAGTCCTTCTTCCAGAGGGAAGAGTAACTTTGACTACATTTAGGAAAGAGTAGAACAGAGAACATGGTTTCTGGTCTTATTATTTTTGGGTAATGATAATCTAATACATCTTCTGTGATCATGTGGCTATGTATACTACCAATACCCATTCCTTAAAGAACTTAGGAAGAGACTACCTTAGACTACCCTCTATCTTTTTCAAATAACTGCAGAACAGTTAGCTTGTTTGGGCATAAATAGAAGAAACATCCTGACAAGCTTTCACTGGTTTTGTGTTTTTAACAGGCAGTTTAGGACATGTATAAGCAACTAGTGTTAAATAAGGGGAAAGTCAAATTAATCTCACTGTTTTTCTGTACCTATTGGTGTATATTGACCCATGGTTTTCACTTTGATCCCTCTTGAACCTGTTCAGAGCTTAAGCAATTATACAGCAGTGACATTTCCTGGCTACTTCCAGTTATTACAATTTTCACACAAGATAATGTAAACAGAACTTGTTAATTTTGCAGGTTAATTCTCACCCTTCATCATTTCACTGCAGTACTGCACTTAAATGATGCTCTACAGCACTTCCTACTGTTTTAAACACCACAGTCTTTTTGATAATACAGAATTAAGCTCCTTGAAGAATGTCAAGCATTTTTATTTTCATTCAGGTTTCTGTGCTTGTTAAACACTCTACTCCTCTTGAGGCTTTTTATTTGTTTTGGTGGTTTTTTTTTTCTCTCTGAAGGCAATTCAACACATTCAGCCTAAAATATTAAACTGAGTGTAATATTTCCTAGAATCCAAAGAGAGATTATTCACATGTTTTCCTTCATCTTTTTTAGTTGTTTATTTATCAGTCAATTAGCAAGATGCTAAATCAATCACACTGAGTGATTTTGTACTTTGAAAAATATGCTACTTTTTTGATGCAAGCAAAGGTAGAGACTCAAATATGGTTTAGACAATCAATAATCACCTATCAGTAGGATTCTTTGGTAACAGTGACAGACTTACAATTAAAAACAAACAAACAAAACCCCAAACACACATACACAAAAAGCCAAAACTAACAAACAAACAAACAAACCCAACAAAGCACAAACTGCACTGGAATTATTAATAACAGATGTAGTTTAAGAAAAGCTTAAAAATACACCATTTTAAATCAAAATTAGATTGAGATTTTGAGTTTGACCTCTTTTCTACGGCAAAGGGAAAAAAAAAAGGGCTCTCCTGGCAAAGGTGTTTGCCTTTTTCTAGATTTTCCCCTTCACTGAGGTTCCTACTGGACTTGTTCGTCCTGGTTCATACAATGAAACTGATAACAGAAGACCTTTAAATCTCAAAACATTGTCTAGACCAGACCATCTATTTTAACTCCCTAATGTAATCTTTTGCAGATTTACTACTCGTCAAGAAGAAGTTGTGCTTTCAAGATGTTGACTTAGGTAAGAAAAAAAAATCAATCTATGCCTTAGAACTAGTCTTGGCTGTCAATAAAGAATTGATCAGCATCTAACTAGCATAGAATTAAATTTTTGTTTATGCAAAGTCTATTTTGTAAATATTGAACCTTTCTGATTTGAGGCAAAGAAATAAAATATTACGGCCTCAAATTTTGATTCTTAATTTTGAAGTTGTTAAATGGTCACAAAGAAAAGTAGTGGACTTTTGTGTGGAATTTATTGTGAAGTACATTACAAAGACTGCTTGTGGAAAAATACATTATCTCAATAAATGGATTAAAAATGTGCCTGCATACTTGCAAGAAGTGAACCATACTCACACTAATTACTATGGTGGGATTGTGAAGTGATGTAATAATTTTTCCAAGTAACAGACTGATTGTTGCAAATGTATTTTCTGAAGCAGCAAAAAAATAGTCATTTTAAATTTTCAACAGAAAAGTACAATCAGTAAACAAAAAGGTCTCTAAATATTGAAAATTAAAACATTCTCTTTAGAGTGAAGGTCTCTAAAAACAAAAGATTCCAAATAAGCTTTGACACTTCTCACTGGACTCAACTGACTCAAATTAAACTCTTTTCCATTTCTTTCTGTTGCAGAGCTCCTCCTTTAAATTTGCCATATGTTTATGTTTAATCACAGGCAGTATTTGGAACATCCGTAAACTAAGCATATCTGAATCTGTGCAAAACAAACACCATAGCATCTTCTTTTCTGCTACAGCATTATGTATAAAAATACCTGTATCTAAAACAATGCTCGTATTGTAGGATAAGGGCACGTCCTTCAGAGGTAAGCAACATTGTAAGTATCCTAAAAATTATGAATACAGCATTTTTTTGTCCTGAATTCCTAATACTATTTTTTGGTTGGTTTGTTGTTTTTTGTTGTTGTTGTTTGGGGGGTTTTTGTTTGGTTGGTTTTGGGTGTATGTTTTTTTATTTCTTTTTTGTTTGTTTGTTTGTTTCCAGCAGCACAGAAAACTTTCAGGTGCTCTAATGAAAAGTAAAAATAATTGGGGAAGGAGAAAAACACACCTGTACTTCAGCTAGATCCTGTACCAGTGGCAGGTTTTGTCTTCTATGTATATATGCACTCAATTATACTCTGGTGTTAGTCTTGCAGTTGCACATAAAACAGTTATCCTTCTTTTAAACTTACACACTCATCACTTATCTGTTGGATGACTCACTATATGCCTTTGAATATAAATATCATTTTTCCTAACATAAACTACCTCCATGAATGTGAGCACTGCCTTTTGAATTTGAACCTATCCTAGGATGAATAAATTTTCTTAATACATGGAAAAAAGTAAGTAGAAACAATTTCAGTCTTTTTACATGAGACCCATGGAAATGTATGTATGAAATATGTGTTTTAAAAACAGAAGTTTTCCTTGTAAAAGAAAGCAAAATATATGGAAATCCTTCTGAAAATCATATTAGCATAGTCATACTTCAGCACATGACACAAACTGTACAAAGTTATACAAAGGCACATAACATTTCATAAAATCTGTAGCATTTTACACATAGTCAGCTATTGTAGCACACAACTTTAATATAGGATCTAACTGTATAAACAAGACACAAACAACTTTCTAGTAAACAGTGGGAAAAACACATCTAGTGTATGTCTACATCTTTGAAGTCTTAATTTAAAAATGACTCTGCTACTTCTGTCTCAGCCCACATTGGCAGAGTTAATGGTTTTGACATGTAAATCCTTTCTGTAAAATATGTACTGATACCAACAATGTGGAATTTTGTATCATTTGGACTGGTAAGAACCATGGCAGACAACAAAATTTACAATGAAGACAAAATTATACCTGGAAGGTGCACTCCTTAACAAAATACAGTCTAACACCTGAAAAAATATGCTTTAATATTGATAGGACAAAATTTTAGAATCATTGAATCATTAGGCGGGAAAAGGTTTTCAAGTTCAGAAAATCCAGTCTTCAACCAAAGAGGAAATTATCCATGCCTTCTTTTATATTAGTGTATATCCGATTTTTTCAGTGTAATGGGGCATGAGCTAAGGGAAGGATTTAAAACTAGGCTGAGACTTTATCACATCAATTACTTATCTCCCATGCCCTGAATAGACTGAAGGTTTGAGCGATTGAAGCTGGAGTCCCATAGTTTCACCCTGCAGTGCCCTGCACGGCTACAGTCTTGGGCTTCTCAATATCACTCAGCATGGAAAAGAAACAAGATCAGGTCATTCTAAGGAGAGAGTTCCAATCTCAGCCAACAGTCCCCAAGAAAGCCACAGTACCTGAGGTGTTTCATTAGTGGGAGCTTCCTGCTTTCAGCCTCTGGATAGGCCACTGTCACTGATGCTGTTATATGCTGTTCAGAATTCTTTCCTAGTGATAAGCTGTAACAACTAGAAAAATTTTGTCTTGGCCCCACTGAGGAATTCTTTTAAAACTTTTTAGAGAGCTGGATAATTTTTCAACAGTTTTAGCAATTTTTCTGGAATCACAAAATTAGGAAAGAGACTTCTTTAAAATCTACTAATCTTTATTAGTGCTCTCATGTTTAACAACCTAGTTCTGAATAAAATGGGAACTTATGTTCTTATTTTGTTTCATAATGCAGGTGGCTCTTAAATACACAATACATGTTGGCTGACTTCCCTACATGACAGTTCTGTGATTACTGTTCAGATTTATTTAGCTCAATTGCGTTCATTCAGAATCATCATGGTAACTGATGATCAAGTCATCAGTCACCTTGATTTTCATGTCACGTCTGACCAGTCTAACTTTATGGTCAGTACCAGTCATAAACTTCAGCACACAGGGTAAGGTGCTGCTTTGTATACCACAATCAGGCTACAACAAATTACGATTTCAGAGAGCAAAAGTCTATTCTTTATATAATCTATCAAATATTAACTGTGCAACAATTCATAGCAAAAAAATTCAGATTTTTGTTACCCATATCTTTTCCAGATCACTATACAGGCTGAAAATGCATGAAAGTGAAGCATATAATTACAGAGTTTAGATCCCGTTTTTGGGAAGTAGCTGAATATTGCTTGGTCTGCAAAGTGAACATAGTTAGTATAAAATGTATTAACAAAGACCAAATCGAAAACATAAATTCATAAAATTAGTAGTCACAGGCAACAAATATTCCTTACTGAGAGGCAAATCTCTACAATGTGATTAATCTATTGAGTATACCTCAAAAGAATTAGCATTCTCATTAAAATTTGTGTTTTCATTTAGCATTTTGTATATTTAACATAGGAAATTAGCACTGTCAAAGTCATTTTATGTAATAAACTTTGCACTCACTGGTCCCTGTAGGAGGGATTATGACACTTATCCCTCTTGTTCAATGCAACAGAGATGTATAGGGGGGAAAATTAACAACAAGAACCCTCCAGACTTAAGGTTTATTGTAGAAATAATGTTGTACATCCAATTTGTGAAATAGTCCCAGAATCTTTAAAATAATCCCCAATCAGACTAAATAGCACTGCCAAAGCAGGTAAAAGGTTAGGATCAGCCCAATCCTACAGTACAGAGTAGTCATAACCCACAGTACTATTAAAGTTCAATGGAAGTGATGGCTCACTACTCCTCAGATGATCTTAGCTCATAGTGCAGTCATTCACCAACTCGACAGCTGGAGGGCACCAAGGAGTACACTGCTTCAGCAGGGCACTGACAGTGTAAGAGAGCCCAAGTTCAGTGCTGGAAAAATATCAACATGGCACATCTGCATATCCCTTATGTGAGATTAAAAGCAACTACTGTGAAATATACCTTTTTATTTTCCAGACATTTTTTCTTTATTTCTACAATCAATACGCACCAGGAAACTAATAAAATGTCAAAAGCTCTATGTCTCCTTCTGAGTCAGTTAACTAAGCTTTGCCAAGAAGGCACTACTCTGCAAAATTTTAGTGCAAAATTATTGTGCAAAAGTTTTAGCAATGCTGATTAATAAGCAACGAAAGGCTAGAAGAGGCAGTGAAATCCATAATGTCATATTGGAGGACTTTTTCTTAAAAAAATATTCATATGATACAGCACAGTTGTTTCACACCCTTCACTATACCAAATTGCACAGCCTTCATTAAAAACCCTGTACTGCCTGGACTGGCATTTTCCTGCAGTACCCAACTACTCCTTTTCTACAATATGTCTATAAATAAAGAGACATCTCAAACTGCTGACTCTTTCATGCATTTCTTGATAACCTACTGCAAATAATGTTATGATATTGGGGGCATTTCTTTACTTAAAACTGCTCTTGCAAAGATTTAAACACTTGCTTTAGTATCTGTGGCTCGATCCAATTCCTCTCAGACACGTTGCACTGATGTTGCTTGTGCACTTCAGCAGGATAAGAAGGAGATAGTAACACGAACAAATTAGAAACTGTTTATTACACCACTCCTATAAAAATGTCCATGAAATGATTATATAGCAAAGTTTGGGCAATTTAAAAACTATCTGAAAATGACAATAGAATGAAATCACATAAAAAAAATCAAGCATTAGCAGAGATAACAGCTGTTACCAATGACTATTAAAAAAATACAGCTACAAACACAAAGCCATAAAAAAATTTCCCCTTGGGGGTCAGTGGAGGAAACTTCTGAGCCTCAGTTTCTTTGGGCAAGGAAATCTTTCCACTACAATACTGGAAGCACAAACTTAAAAGCTTGTAGAAGAGCTACAGTGATGAAAAGATTCTCCTGCTGCAAAGAACAGAAATTCTGCCAAATTTTCAAAGTTATTTAGGCAGCTGGAGACTAAGGTGGTATGGAGGATGTTCAGAGGATGCTCAGAGGTGCCAAGAGGTATCATATCAACTTTCCATTAAAATCAAATTGCAATGCAGAGGTTTTTTTAAATATTGTAATCAGCACCTATCTGCATCTGGAAGATGATCATGAAATTGGGGAGAGAGCATTATCCCCTATATCTGTGTAAAATAAAACCCTACATTTACAAGCAAGTTATAAAAAGCTGTTTCATAGTAGAGTAGAGACATCAATAGTGGGAAACCCAATATCATCATGACTGCAGTATCACAGTAAACAGGATGCTGACTAAATAATTGTAGGGACATTTTGCAAACAGTGTGAACAGAGTCTTACTGAAGTGGCCAGTTTTGTGTTTTACTTTCAGGATGTGCTTTTCTCTTTAATGTTAGGTCTGATGCACTTGCCGACATTGGAAGTGTTTTTGAGAAGGTGGTCAACTGGAAATACGCAAGTATCATCTCCCATAGGATTCATACTTTATTCTCATGAGAAACCTGAGATTTCATCTTTGTCTCCGATTTACAGCCCCCTGTTAATAATAGCAGAGCTCCTCAGACAAAAATCATAAACAGTCTTTGGCTCTTGGGTAACTGTACTGGCACTCAGCAATAGGACAAGGGGGCACGGGCTTAAGCTCTGTCAGGGGAAATTTAAGTTGGATATCAGAAAAAAATTCTTTACAGAGAGAGTAATCAGGCATTGGAATGGCCTGCCCAGAGAGGTAGTGGATTCACCATCCCTAGAGATTGGACAGGGCACTGAGTGCCATGATCTAGTAAATGGACTGGAGTTGGACCAAGGGTTGGACTCAATGATCTCGGAAGTCTTTTCCAACCCAATCGATTCTATGATTCTATGATTCTCTGATTGTACAAGACCCACATGCGCCTTCCACCACAGCATTTCAAAATCAAAGACACAACTCAGAATATAAATGGAGTTACATAGTATAACAATAGTAAGCAGAATCAGGGTAAACACTTAGCAAAACCAACCTTGAGAGATACAGGATAGACTCCTGGCAGATGCTCACTTCCAAAATAAGTCCCAGGTTCCTGAGGGATCCTGTTACATTCAAGTAGGTGCTACAAAGAAATAGACGGTTTTGAATAAACCATTCTGTGTTGATTATATCAGCTAGAAGGGAAAGACAGGGGACTTTCTCAGATAACATGAACCTCTGGATAACAAGATTATTGAAGCACAAGTCAAAATTATATAAAATTCAACTAGGGTTAGTGATCTGATGCTTGTCTCCAAATGCTTATAAAACAAAAATCTATTTCTAGAAGAGTGAATGATGTAGGAAAACCAGACATTAAAACAGAAAAACCAAAACAAAGAAGGAAACAAAACAAAACTCAAACAAAACAAAACAAAACCAAAACAATAAAAGTCAATTAAAAAAAAGCAAACAGCCAACCAATGAAAGCTTAAAAGTAACAAAATTAGCATATTCACTGGGTTGTCAGACTATTCCTGAGAGTCCCTAAGATTACTGGTATTAGCCTGGGTCAAAACTTACATATTCACACAGTGTACCAGAAGCCTATTCAATTTATAAATCATTATGACATTCCTGCTACTTTAGAACTGAGAATTTGATTGAACATGTGTTTGTTTGTGCTCCATAATATATACAATAATCTTTCTGTTACATACAATATATTACAGGCCATATGTTCTATGAAATAGACAGCATTAGATGCAAATAGCTCCATTTCATTAATTTGTTTAGTATCATTTTTATTTTGATTTAATCAGCTTTCACTGTGTTAAGTAAGTGTGAAGAACTATGAGCTCTGTGACGCTTGCTTTTGCACATCACCCTATAGTACATCCATTCTGAAAATGTATAAGACAATTCTATTTAATACTACATACAATTTCTTTCTCCAACTTTCTTGAAGTGATTAAAAGTTAGACAATACTGTGCCATACTTGGAACTAATAATGTCATTAAACCTTTTTGCAACTGAGAATTTTTAGAAAATAGTTATTCATAAGGGAAATATAATTGAGATTAGCAGTACTTGAGAAAAAGATAAAATTTGGTACCCTTAATCATGAACACCTTTTATGACAGATTAATGAACCATAATTAAAATAACATGCTGACCTTTCAATTGCTTTAACAAAAGACAAACCTGTTTCACTGGGTTTAATACTACTTTTCCCAATCATAGAATCATAGAATCATAGACTCGATTGGGTTGGAAAAGACCTCCAAGATCATCGAGTCCAACCCTTGGTCCAACTCTAGTCCTATATTAAAGAAAGGGAAAAAAAGAGAGAGAGAGAGAAAATGCTGGCGGGGTTTGGGTTTTTTAATCTATTGTTTCCTGTCACTGTTTCTACATGTACCAGAGTCACTCCAAGTAATTCTGTTGACTCTTTGAATTGAATTCTGATTTACAATTTTTTCACAGAAAAAAGGGTGATATTCCTTGTTGTGGATATGCACACTGCAATATTGTACATTATAATACTATTTGGAAAGCAGGTGAAAACAAGAACAAAGAGGAGAAAATCCAGTCAACATGAAAGATAATTCATTTCAATTAGCTTTATTCCACTACAGCAATAGTTATGGCCTAATACTTCACTGACTTCTAAGTTATCTCCATCAGGTATGATTAGCAAATCCAGGATCCTGACTCTGATTCAATTGGATGCAATGTTTGCCAATTACAATCAGTTGATGGTCAGCTCCTTCCAAACACAAGGGGCACAATTAGCCTACGCTGACTTTTAACACATATTCATTTGTTACTGGACTCTGATGAACATTGATTCTGAGCCTCTTAAGGATTCAGCTTTGTGTGAAATCACTTTCTGTTCAACCTCCAAAAAACTATTTGTATTTCATGGATATCAGGCAGCATCTCTGGACACTCATCCATTACAAAAACTGTTTGCAATGAAGGCACAATTTTGCATCAAGGAGGATAAAAGAAACCACAGTCTAGAACAGTCAGGTTTTGGGGTTATTTAATTTGCAGAATTTTTACTGAAGTATTTCCAGTTTAATTTTCTGTCTCTGTACAAAACAAGATTTGGAAGATTACACAGGGTAATAACTGGAGATATTTCTCCATTTCACTTGTTTCGATCCAAAATAGTTTCCTCTGTCTTTAATGTAGAGAATCATGGAAAATGTGTTTCATGATAAAATCTTGTAAGGAATCCAGGTTGGAGGGGCCTTTGAGCAACCTATTCAACGGCATGGTGTTCATACCCATTGACACTGGGGTGGAAGCAAGATAATCTTTTAAACTTAATCATTCTATGATTCTATGAACATGTGTTCTGCATTAGCTGACTTTATTTTTAATCTCGGTGGAACTTCAAATATGTGTAATATTCATCTTTCTGTTGTGAATATTTTTTTTCTTCATTTGAACCAGGATTAATGTTTTCATTCAATATTGTGAACTGTTTGAATACAGGCTTCCAGTATTAAGGTCTGAAGGAAAAAAACAACATCTAGTGTTAAGCCTATGGTAGCAAATTAAACAGTGTCAAAGAACAATTTCAAGTGATGGAATGCAATTTTCTTTGCCAATGTCTGAACACTCCATGTTATACTTTAGGGCAATGGCCTGGTATATCTTGTGACAACTAAAACACCACAAAATAATTTATGGACATGATTTGGAGTTAAGTATTTCAGCAACTAATTGTACTAGGTAACTCCATCTCAGTTTTGAGGCCAAGAGGGATTTATCAGTTTTTGTGTGATTGGCGTTTTTGCTGGGAACACTCTAAATTATGATCAACATTAGTTTGCATCATGCTTGCTTTTATTTAGGCAGATGCTGTCAAGAAAACTAAGTCTGTACACTGGTGTTCTTTATGAGATTTTACATTACAGAGTAGGAAGGTCATGTTTATAATCAAGTAAGTTTCGTTCTCTCTCATCTTAACAAGCCATGGCTGACTAGATAAATAATTCTTCTTTTCACAAAGACTAGCCATGATGATGATGATAGAAACGCACAAACAAAAGCAGTATTTCTTTGGCAATAAAGTGCTTTAATAAGGCAAGTCAGAGTCACTCCAAGCTGAGAAACTAATGCCCATAGGAAACTTATAGCTTGACTGAGAATGCACAGGGAGAAAAGGTACCCATATATGTATCACAAAGAATTTCTTTAATCAACTTTTTGATTAAAGACAAAAGGAAGTAGTCTGCAAAGTGTTCTGCAGTATCAGACTAAATTAATTGAATAATTAGGATAGAATGTATAAATTTGTAGTGGCTACTAAAAGATGGGCTAGTCTGCCAATACTAGACACCTGTCTACAACGAACACACAGAAAGAAGACCACTGAACTAGAGCACTTGTTGGATGACAAAAATGAATGTTTTGTTAAAATGTCATATGCAGAACAGATGTACAACTATCCAAAGCATGAATACATTATTTCTTTTTCTGACTTCATTTTTTTCTTTAGTATTTTGCCAAACTTTGCAACTTTGTATTTCAGTCGTACATTTAACTTACACTGCAAACGGTTTAATAAACACAGAAAGTGCCAGATGAACATATGATTCTTTTCTCAAACCCTCAAGTACTCATATTGTTTTAACACAAAAGTGAGGATTGTCATGTCTTGTCAACTTTTCATCTGTTGTCTGAGCTGGTTATTGTTTACAGAGGAATGGTAAGCTATGGAAGTGGTGCTGGTAACAGAAACTCTTAGCAAGAGTAGCTTACCAGCACAGTCTGGACCTCACTGCTTTGAACTGATGGCAATAGGCTGCAGAAGATGAATGAACAGTTCATATCAAGTCTTGTCCAGGAAGCAGAACAGCCAAGTTTTCCCCCTTTTCTAAACCTAATCCCTGAGATTTTCACTTGTGATTGGAGTAGGCTCCACCTCTCCTCTGTCAGCTGTTAGCATTTGCTTTGGCAAATCTCACAGTGAGAGGTTGAACAAGGCTGCAAATATCTTGCTACTCCTTTCAGGCAGATAATAGCCACCTAGTTTTTTTCACCAATAGCTTTATGTACATAAATGAAAGCTTTTTGTACACTCTCTGTTGTGAATAAAAGCTTTTTGTATCTTTTGATCAGCAATACATCAAAATATTCCATTTCTCCACCTAAAAGCTCTTCACATGCTTGCCTAGTCTGTGACAGTTGCTGGCAAAAAGCAGTGTTCAAGATAGATTCCTGTATCATGGAGTTGAGTGTATAACAAGTAGCCATAGAAAAACAGACAGTCACCTACCCAGACAGCAAAAGGAGGAAGCCAGACTACTTACATAAAATGAGCAGTGCTGCCAGAATCACAACAGAATTCCAGCAACAATGAACGGAAGTCACTGAATGAATCACATGAAAAGGTATTGCTACATCAAGACTTTGCAAGCCCACAAACCATTTTCATACAAAATATTTTTTCTGTAGTAACAAAGCTGAAAGTCCAATTCCAGTTTAAGTAGGAAAATAGAATGTAAATTTTTGACCTCAAGATGTCTGAAATTTTTTTCCAAGTCATTAACTCTTTCAGTTTTCTCTGAACCAAGTCCAACTAAACAGACTAAAGACTCAATGCATGACAGGTTTAACCAACAGGTTCCTTGGCACCATTTCAAATTTTTCTTGTCTTGTCTATTATGAACTTACTTATAGTTCACTCCACTAATAATAAACACAGAAACAATTTGTTGGGGTAAAAGCTGTTTCAAACTTGACAGATTGACCAATAAATTAAAAAATAGTGTCATCATTTTATTCTTTGAATATCTTTCAATGCTTTTTTGGAATAAAACTATAATTATTTACATGTATTCATCTTTTATTCATTTCTTTTAGAGTTTTGTTTGTTTGTTTATTTGTTTAGTAGGCTTTCTTGAGGGTTTTTAACCAACAGAAACCTATATGAAAATTAAGAAACAATTTTACAAGAATTATTTGCAATTCTTACAGATATCCAAATTAGAATACAAATGTCATGCAATAATTAGGTCCAATAGCTAGAGAAAAATTACAATAGATCCAATAAACATCTGTACGAGATAGACAATCTTCTGTCATGTATGTGGTTTACCTCACAAAACTGACTATCAAACTACATTTCCAAGATAAGTTGTCTCTAGGCAAGCCAAGAACAAAAAGGCAGACTGTTCTTTCTAACAGAACTTTCATACTAGCTACAATTCAGAGCAGAACGAACAATAAACCCACATAAGAAAGAAACTTTTAAAACAACTGTGGAGAACATAATAAAAACCTCAAGTTTAATTTCAGAGGAAAAGTCACTCTGGCCAATACATTACCAGAACACATTAGCTTGAATTCAGATTCCTTCCAGATGGCTGGCCACAATGGATACCTCTCTCCTGACAATATTTTCTGTAAAGGAAGGCTTAAATGATCATCCTTTTCAAAAAAAAAAAAAAAAAAAAAAAAGAAAAATCTAGAGCTCAAGAAACATGTGCAGGATGTGCCAACAAAGTGAGAGGCTTCCCCAGAGGGCAGATCCAAACAGGAGCTGCGGACAGCAAATGAACAATACTCCCTAAAAATGGGTCATGGACTACAGTGGGAGGCCAGTCCAATACCTTACACAGCAGGGAACAGGGTTGGATGGTGTGATTAAAAGCAACTGATGTAAATTAAACATCTGTTTCTGCAGGCAGTGTCAGCATGCAGACACCCAAAGTGCGCTTGCAGCTGTGGGCCATTTTGTCCCCCACAAATCTGGAGATTCACATTGTGGTGCCAGTCTAAAGTCTCTATAAGAGCACAAGCCATACACAAGTGCACCAAAACTTTATGATCAAAGAATACTTTCTTTTAGAAGGTTCTGTGTCCTGACACCCCCAGCCCCCCCCAAAAAAATATATTTGAAATGGTAAGTACCAACACACTACATATAAACATCCATAGGCTTACATGAAATCCATATAATTCAATTTTTTGTTGCTTTTTTAGCCTTAAAATTGGCTTTGAGATCAACTACCTAGTTTCTTCTCTTTCTGCAATCTTTCTATTGGTCTCTAAGATAAAAAGCAATGAAAAAATTTCTGCAAAACTACTGTATGTTTTTCAATCATCTCAGCCTCAGTTTAAGAATTCCAGGTGTGGCTCAAATATTTGCTAAAGTTTTGGGTGTCCTCAGTTAAAGCTGAATTTGATGCCACATCCAGAGAAGGGAATATGAAGGTGTGCTGTATGGAAAAGGCCACTAGAGTACCACTACCTCACACAAGGACTTCAGAATAGTCTGTCATGAATTTATCAGTCCAACACCAAAATCATTCAACAGCTAACTGGATGTGAACCTGGAGAAGATAGTACTCTTAAGCGGGAATCAAGTAAAGACTTGTATGCATATTCCTTTCCCCCCTCTGTTCCCAACACAGGCATACATGGAAGCAAAGGGAGTGCCCAGTATCCTGGAGGCAAATACCAATTTCTTATACACAAGATCCTGTTCCTCTCTCCACTGCTAGCAGAAGACCAGGGAAAGGTAGCCCTTGGAGAAGCTGAAAAATAATATTGAAGATATACTAAGACTTAATGCCTTTTGTCCTAGGGTAGGGACATGATACCCAACAGCCAGATATGACCACTTGAGGGAAGCCTGTAATCGCAAGATATTGAAGTGTAGTAGGAATATATGGAAGTAGCCCTCAAATTTCTTAAATTAATGAACTTCAACTGTGTTAAAATGTGTCAACTGTCTTCTCTGCTCTCACATTCAGAAAAGAAGGAAAATGAACTCTGACTACAATCAATTTAGAATTACTGTAAGCTACCAAGAGTCTTTGAAAATATGTGGAAAATGCCACCCAAACACCACTTTTTTACCAGTGTGTTTGTCCAAATGTGCAAGTTGTTTCTTCCTACTTTGAGTTTTATGACACAATGCACAAGGAAACAGAGCTTAGAGAGCAGAACAGATGTTTAGATAAAGAGCAAGAGCTATGAAAGAAAAATGTGTGTTTAGAGATGTAAAGGGCAACAGGTCTTCAGGGAGAAATGGAGACAAAGAAGAAAAAAGCATAATTTTATTTTCTTTGAATAGTATGAAAGAACTTTCAAAGGCAAAATCATTAACACTAGCAAGAAGCTTTACCTAAGAAGTGTTACCTTTCCCCTTTACAATGGCCTTATTTGAAAAAGTTGTTTGAATCACATTTCACTAGCATATGTAAAGATTATGGAATATAGAACTCTTAATGTTTGAAATACAAGGCTGATACTATGCAATGTATCTCTCAATTTCTCTGGTTAAAATGCATGAGAATTTTACCAACACACAATTGTTCATTACTCAGGGCTGAGCTTTTTATGCAAGAGACACAAGACATGTAAAAATTGTTAAAAATAATAAGAGAACTTTAGAGTTCTAATAAAGTGCATTTCCAGTTCTACATTCATTAAAAAATTATGGTTTATGATGCTATATCTTGATCATACCAGTGCAGTAGTTACAAGCCTCTCTAAATAAAAATCCTATATCCCTTAAGAAAAAGCCATGAGCCAGTTTTTGGTCATCCTATGTAGAAACAAACAGTGCTTGAGTCCTTTTTTCATAACTTTTGTCCCATTTGTTTTCTTTTAGGTTCAATACAGTTAATGTACAGAGGTACTAACCTCAGCACTAGAAGAATCTCCAGCATTATTTTAATACAACGAATCAACAAAAAACCTACAGCCAACTACTGCTAAGTAAACATCTTCTTTTCCAAATAATTTACTTAGGTTACTTATAATAGTAGCTTCTAAATTGTTTCCTCCAGAAAATCCTGAGTTAAATTTGCTGAACCGGGATGGTAGGGTGCTCTGTTCTCCTCAGTGCTCCCGACTCACCATTTAGCATATATAGTTGGAACAGGTTAAATTCCCATCTGCCTTGCCATATCCAACACCCAAATCTTCTGGTGGTGCTATAGGGAAGCCATAAATAGGGGTGTATATCCTTCCCTCTCCTAATGTTCCTGTGCTTAAAACTTGATTTTAATCAGAACAGGACTTGAAGCTTTAGCAACTTCTAGACTACAGTCCTCCAGCTTTAACACTGCTTTAGTTCTCTGACAATATGCTTTCCAGCATTTCCTGAATGCAGCAGGGCTTTTTACTGTGGAAATGGGAGTCATAGAAACATCCCAAAGCAAAGAACTTCTCAAATAGAGTATTGAAGAGGAAGGGAATAAGAAAATTCCTAGTCTTAGTGGCACTGCAGACCTTATCTACATCAATATGGCATGCTTGACAGACTTTCAGACTTTTCAGCCTTATCCCATTAAATATTTTAAAAGTCAATACTACCACTTCATATTGATATTCTAATTTTTAATACCATTCTGTAAGGAATTGCTAAGCTAAGTGGCAGAGCCACCCAATTCATTGCAACTTTTAATATATTTATTGTCATCAAAAGCAGAATAAGCACAATCTGTTTTCAAGAAGCTGAACTGGCTACAACGCAAAGCCTGTAATCTCTAAGCAAACAGAAGAAACTAAAAAGGGCTCAAAAATATGAGCATTGACTATACTGTTACACCTCAGAATACCCTGTAATGGTGAAGGGCACTACATCCTGGCACATGCATCAGCAGAAATTATAACAGTCTGTTTCTTCAATAAATATTTATTTGGTGACCAGCAAGCAAGGGTTTCAAATACCAAACATAATAAATATGAAATTAAAAAATGAAACTTACCTGCTTTAAGTAAGATATAAGTATATTCTGAAGAATAGAAAAGCCATTCAAAACCACCACAACATGGAAGAATTTAGGAACAGGAATCTTTCTAGCATTCAGTTAAAAATATCTTCAATAATTTTACAGTACTCAAAAATTCTGATTGCAGTAAATTTTAATTAGGGCTGGAAGCCAGGAAAATTTGTGTTTAGAGTTTAAAAAATTCACAGCATTCTGATCTGTGGCAGATCTACAAGACATGTAAATTGTCAACCTCCTCTCAGATCTGCTCCTACATGTAAAACTAAGCTTCTCACAGGGATTCCATCTATGCATATATCTTTCATTCCCAATTCTATCTTTTTATGACTGAATACTAGATTAGAAATTTACCTTTTTTCTGAATGTGGAATTCACCATATTCTTGTTCATCAATTTTCCCTTTTTCAATCATCTTGTATATTCTAGATGATTTATCACCTATAATGTACTCTTTTCCTTCAAAATATTTGTAAATTTATACCACTTCTTAGTAGTTTTTTGCAATACATGAGCTTCATAACAACACATTGCCGCTCCTTGATACTCAAATTTTATTGAAACAATAACTGAAACTGGGATATTTGATATTTATTGAAGATTAGTAGCTAGACAAGGCCATATATTTCCTTGGAAGCATAAAGTTTTTAGCTTCTGTTGGATACTGGACACACACACACACACACACACACACACACACACCCCATATTTGCATACACTTATAACCAATAATAAAGTTTTATTAAAAATGTCCTTGACTATGTTGGCTTTTGGAAGGTTGTCATCTGTGCAAATGTTAACTTTCTTAGTGAATTCTTCTTGGAACAGGTATTCCAGGGGAAAAAAAATTTAATCACAGCAGGCAGTTTAAAAATTGCATTATCCCTGAGAGTTAGATAATAACTGATATTGAGAACCTTAGATTTCTCTCTCTCTATGTTTTATTATAGAGTTTGACTGAAAAAAACTCTGATATACACCATCTGAAATAAAGTGTTTTGAAGAGGTTAATTGAATTAATTTTCCATTATTCCAAGAGGGAAGATAACCCATATGGAATCTCTCCTATGGACATCTGCCACGGCACTGCTCTTTCAGAGCTCTTCTCTGCAACATCAACAGTACATAACATCCCCTGCAATTTCAACAGAATACAAAATTAGAATAGCCAGCCTGGGGACAGAAGAAGAACTAATTAGTCAAAGGAACACCTCAAGAGTTTTAAAGTTCAAAAGGTAGCTAAAAACATGTTTACTTGCTTAGTATTTCTCTCTATTTTTAACTACAGTATAGCTCATGTAGAAAGATTTCTTAGAAATTACAGCCAAAATCTTACACATAGATTTTTTTTGCAATTCAATCTATACTGAGTTACCCCATTTTATAGGTTTTCAAATTAGTAAGTTATTAAATTTTGGACCACTTTAAGATCAGACACTTTAAATATTTAATTTAATAATAGTATATTTTAAAACATTAGTGCAGAAAATCTATTTTCAAAAATATTAGCTATAAATATATAGCCTTGTGTCATTCTGCAAACTTCAGACATAGAAAACCTGCAAACTCTTCAGTCATGATGTAATTTAGAACTTTTACAAGCTAATTTCTCCATCTTCAACTCATTTTTAAAGTTGAATCAACAACATGTATTTACCCAAGAAATAGATGATATGGTATTCTGCTGGGGTTTTTTAGCCAGGTGGATTATATTTTCTAGCTAAGTATACATAGGACAGCAAATCTTCTTGCTTGGACCATCCATTATACACAAAAAGTAGATATTGGTCGTGACCTGTTTGACTAATAGTTTCAATATGTCTTTGGTTCAAGATCAATCCATATATTTTAGGATGGAACAAGACTTTAGAATGACTTGAATACGCTCTGTCAGATTTAAATACAGGATGAAACAGTGCACGTTTGCATGTTTATTCATTTTACCATTATGGGGAATTTGAATTAGTAGGCTATTATTATATGGATGGAAGAATAAGGAATACCATTTAATTTAAAGTTCATTTCAGATGGAAGAAACTTAGCAGTAAAGCAATGAGATTTAATTTAACTAAGTAAGTCTGAAGAGATTTATGTGTTTAAATACACCCATTATCAACACTGTAAAACAAATCTGTGAAAAGCTTTAACCCTTGACAGACTTGCATTTTGTTTAGTAGTATTCATATATGCTATGAAGACATGGAAATAAGGTAAGTCACATGTTTAGTAGCCAGTGTAAATATATGGTGCGTACTTGGGTACCATTACGAAGCATCATCTCAGTAACTAGATTTGCAATACACGGGTCCTATCCTGTTCAGTCCTATCCTGTGTCCTATCGTGTTCAGCGTCTTCATTAATGATCTGGATGGTGGGACAGTGTGGATCCTCAGTAAATTTGCAGCAGGTGCAAAAGTAAGGGGAATGACTGATAGACCACATGGTTGTCACAGAAAGAGTGACCTGGAGAGACTGGAGAAACAGGCTGACAGGAACTTCATGGAGCTCAACAAACAGAAGTGCAAAGTCCTTCACAACCTTAGGCGTCAGCTCACACTGGGAATACCCCAACCAGAAAGTAGACTTGCAGAAAGGGACTTGGGGACAGAAAGTTGAACATGGGCCATCAGTGTGGTAGGTTTTAATAAAGGCTAAAGGTATATGTTTCTAACAGGACTAGAGAGGTGATCCTTCCCTTTTTTTAAGCAGTGTTGCAGCCAAACTTAGAGTCCTGTGTTCAGTTCTGGGCTTCTCAGTAGAAGACATGAACATTCTGCACAGAGTCCAGTGAAGGGCCACAAAGTTGGTAAAGGAACAGAATATTACTTATATGAGAAAAAACTGAGAGGTCTGGAACTGCTCAGCCTGGAGGAGAGAAGGCTCAGAGGATCTTATCAATGTACATAAATACCTGAAGGAGTACATAAATACCTGATGGAGACAGGTTCTTTCCAGTCCTGCCCAGTGACAAGATCAAAGGTGATGGGCACAAACTGAAACACAAGACATTCCGGCTGAGCCTCAGAAAATGCTTTTTCATGGTGAGGGTGACTGAATATTGGCACAGGTTGCCCAGGAAGATCATGGGGTCTTCCTCCTATGAGATATTCAAAAGCTACCTGGAAATTGTTCTAGGCAATCTTCTCTGGGTGACCCTGCTTGAGCAGGGAGGTTTGATCAGATGACCTCCACAGGTCCCTGACAACATCAACTGATCTGTGATTCTGTGAATACCTAATAGTTATAATGGCCATTAGAAGACATGGAAATATCCAAACTTTCACATAAAGTCTATTTTCAAATATAAGAAAGAATAGAACATCAAATTTCTTTAAAAATATAATAAATTTCCTTCTGAAATTCATTAAATTTGCAGATTGTACATCATTTCAGATCATAATCTAACATTTACTTAACTTAGTTGTACAAAATATAATATGTTAATGTTTTTTCACAGAGAGTGAAAGTGACTGGAAAAGATCATGATAGAAGAAAAAAATAGCATCCAAGTGGAAAAATAAACTTTAAGCTCTTTCCAACATCTATTTTAAAATTAAATCATCAATTCATGGAAGTGCTGCTAGTTTTGTGCATACTTAAGATTGCATAAAGAATGTATTTTTTAAAAATTTATCTTTTGGGTGGTGGCAGGGATAAAAATGAGGTAATTAATTAAGGGCAAATACTGCTAATGGCAAACTGTCTATGATACAAGAATCAGATGTACCCTAGCCAGGCCAGGAGAAAGAAATATCTTCCCTAAAGTAAAAATAAAATTATGGTGTTTCCTGAGAATTTGCCACAGGAGCAGAGTGAATTAAGCATGATCAGTATAAAATGTATTAGTCAGCAACCAGAAGAGTTTGAGGAAGGTCCAGATTAACTGAAGTGCTCCTGTCCCTTCATGCATATGCTGGGCACTTTTGTCACATGATGCTTACACAGCTGTGAAGAAGCCAGACATCCCTAACCCCAGGACAGCAGGTAAAGCTGTTTTGATTTGGAACTGTTCTCGTTACAGATGAGCTGCCACAGTTCACCCTGTTGTGACTGCTTTGTGAGGGTCAAGTGGCATACACTTGCATGATACAAAGTGATACACTAAACAGGAAAAATCTAGATGCCACCAATTAAACAAATAATCACTGCTTATTCACAAACCTCCTGGTTAGCAGGGTTATGGAAAAGTGAAGACCTGTGGTGACAGTACAGAACAGAATCCTTTCCAGGGAGGATAAAGAAAATGTGAACACGTTCACTTTCTGAGTTATTAGTAGGCCCCTGATCAAGGCTGAAACAGCAACAGTGACACAGTAATGACAGCTTTCTAAGGCTTTCTGGCCAAGGTCCCTTAAATATGACAATGACTAATTCTTCCAGCTCTCCACCAATAACTTCCTTTTACTCCTTAAATGTTGGGGAAGAGGATGAGTAGCTGTGATAGAAAATCTCAAGTTACATAAGCTCCAGCAACAGCAAAAACAGTTCAGATATCTCACAGTATAGAAATTGCAATAAGCTTTTGTGGACAAGTCTCAGTACTGCATGTGCTGGGCCAGCTGCTATACAGAAAGCTCTCTCAGTGACAGCAACAGCAATAAAAGAACATCAATAAATAATTAAGTAATTTAAATCACTTAAGTAGCAAACAGTGCAAAAGAACATTAGAAAATGTGAACTTCCAAAGGGTACATTTATACTAAATGAGAGAGGCAAAACTGTATCTTGTAGGCAGAAAAGCAAATACTTGTTCAAAGCACCCAGGAATTTCTGTGAAACCTATTATTCACATAAACTAAAGTAAAAGAAACCAAAGCTAACAAAATGAAGAAGAAAACAAATACTTGAAAAAAGCATGCAAACAGAAAAAAACCCTAAACAACCACATACATTGAACAAGTTGAGAAAATTGGACTGTAAGGGCACAGAAAGAAAATGTCAAATGTGAAGTTTAACAGAAACCATCTCCAAGAAAAGGAAATTATAAATATGTAAACAAGACTATGGAGTTTTTCATCTGCTTAATACAATTTCAAATCTAGTAACACAAATTTGAAGTGCTTTGCCTTAAAAAAATATATATGATATATATAAAGGTTCATCAAAACTCTGAGCTGTTAGAAGACATTTTTGCATTTGCCTTTCTTTATACTGCATTAGATTCAAATTCAAAGAGCTATTTTGATATTTACTAGCATAAAAACATCAGTGGAAGTGAAATATCACTGATCAGGTTCATAATCCTTTTTCTTAAAATGCAAACTTTAATGTTAGAAATTTTCAGAAGCAACCATTGATATCTATTTAACCCAAACAGATACATTTCAGCTAGTTGAATGAAAACAGTTTGTTGTTTTTTTTTTAAAAAGACATTTCTATGAATCCTTTCTGAATTCTCCCATGAATATTATTACCATGGAACTCTCAATAAAATCAAGTCTCTTCCAATCTTATTATTGTTCATATTATCCTTAAAATCCATAATCTTTTCTTCTGAGGACATGAACTGAGAATGAATCTATCAGGAACCATCCCCCAGGTTATAAAAACTGGTGTTTTATGAGTTCTTTACAGTGATACACCTTTTTAATCCATAAATGCCATGCACCATGTAAGTACACTACCTAACATCCCTTTCATCTATCCTGTAAAACACAAAAGGAACACACAGGATCTATACTGGGTTTTTTTCTCTATTAGGGATAAATGCACAGATGGTAAAAGGTGCAGGAAGGATCATTAACACAAATAATACAATAAAAAAAAATAATGCAACAAGCATATTGAATTTTTTCAGTTGCCATGATTAGCTTGTGTAAAAAAGTATAAATTCTTTTGATGTTGCTTGAAGTCCTTACTCAGGGTACAATTATTACATGAGACTTAGTTCACACAGCGCCTACAGGGGAAAATCTCTTCACACTGCATAAGCCTCCGTCTTCCAGCATGGGTTTGTGATGCAACTAGGACAGTAAAGGTTGAACCCTTTTTTTTCCACCACTAAAGTATACCACACTATAAAGGCAATTAATATTCCATGACAATATTTGTACACTTCATAACAAGGCTGGTAATACACTACCATCTCATAGAAATGGCTTCTTTAATTGCTTTCAAGCTTGCCTTCATCTTTAGAGGCTGAAACCCATCTATGCTGGCTGCCAGGAAAAGAAAGGCTGTGGTTTAGAAGCTGTCATGTGAAAGTTCAGGCTGGAAGAGCGAAACTGGTGGCACTTGACAACATAGCATAGAAGATGCAATTGTATCTCCTTGGAGATTTATATAATATAAAATACAATATAGGAACAGAGGTACACTAGTAGGTGAATAAAACTATTAGTCTAGCACAAACAACTGTGAAGTAAAGATTTAATACATTTCTCCCTCAATTAGGTTTTCTACCACTGCCCCAAATGTTCTACCATCTCATGTATTTCCTCATACTTTCTTGCCTAATTTCTTGTCTTCTTCTTGCTCTGACTGTTTCTCAGTCAAAGACACAGCAGTTCGGGAATATTTTTATGCCTCCAGCTTCCTGTAAAACCCTCAAGCACAATACTAACTCTTGTTAAACACCAAATAATATACAATCCATGACACAGCAGTCATAAAAAATCAATATTATTAGTTTTCATATGTTTTAAAACACATGAAGTGTGGGGTTAGAACTGGCTGATCTCTAAGGTCTCTTCCAATTCCAGCTATTCAATGACACTATGAAGCACATATTTTCAGTGGCACCATTTACTAAATTCCAGTAAAATTAAAGGAGTTCAAATGCTTAAAATCCCACTGGCTTTATTAATATAGGTTTATGATTTCAAACTTAATTCTAGTTTTTTCAATTATTACTTTAAGAAACATAAAAAATGGCATGAAGCTAGAAGGAGAAAACATGGTATTTTACCTATGATAAATAAGTAACTGTACTTAAAAATGGTTATTTCATATTACAAAAGCCTTCCTACTTACTGCTAGAATGAAAGTGGCATATGCTGTCTTTGTAAATGCTTAAGACAATGTAAAATTTTATGTCTTTTTCAGGGACTGCTATAATATTCATTTGTCTTGATTTTTCTTTCAAAAGAACTAGCTAAGAAACTTGTGTCATTTGCAATGTAGTACATCACTTTCAATCCATAGCTAATGCAATCTTTCAGTAGCATGCTTGCAAAGGAAGCCTTCATTTAACTTCACCCATTTCTCAGAGAAAGCACCTGGTGATTATAGAAGCTGCTATCAGTATTAATAGCCAGATAGATAAACATATTTTGAAAAGAGAATAACATTTTTCAGTTTCCTCTTTGTGCTCCACATCTACATTCTTCCAACTTCTAAATATTCTCTTGCTATTTTTTTCTGAGTCAGAAACACTCGGATACATACAATGAATCTAATGTTTTCTCTTTTCCTCCTTATGTGAAGGTTGATAACTCACTGGAGGGAAAAAGACCATTGAGAAAGAGCAGCAATCCTGAATGGCTTTAATGTACTGTGGTTAAATTGATTTCTGGTTTTCTATGCCCTTTAAACATTGACAGCCAAGAGCTTGCAGGTTTGCCAGAATAGTCAAAATATTCAAATCCGCTGTGAAATATTTAAGATTTCTGTTTGAATATATATCTATAAAACCCAATTATTTTGACATTTAGAAATCATTAAGTTACTTAATTTGACACACAATTTTGTCCCTTTGTAACACTCACTTGTTTTGGCTGGCCCACTGTAGCACAACTTGACTTCTAACACTTGGGCCAACAGTTCTAAGGATTTGATTTTCACAGTGTTATTCTGTTTTGCTGTACCTTCATAGCTTTACATCTTCGTGTTTTGAGGTAAACACTTCCAACCTAAATACAGAGAGCTTAAATCCTTCCAAAGTTGTCCATTAATTCCATGACTGTACTGCTTCAAAGTACCACTAGAGTGAGAAGTAGCCTGACAGTGGTGGTTATCATGAAATTTATATGCAAGGATAAAAATCGTCCAAACAGGAGTTATATAATAACAGCAAGAAAGGCGAGACCTGATAGAAATGATACAGTTTTTAGCTCGAAGCTTTAATTGCAATTAATTCCACCTTTTCTTGTGGAGTTAATACTTTGACCAGCTAAGAAAGGCTCCAACACATGTATATACGTATTTAGCCATGCATTACCCTGCAGAAATTTTGAAGGGCAAAAACATTCACGGTGGAATTTTGGTGCCAGCAGGGAAGAGATGCTTTAAAAACTGCTGTGGAAAGTTGTAACAGCATACACATAGCAAGAAAGAAAAGAGCAGTAATTTTAAATATGAGATTCCACTTTTGATGACAAAATAACTTCTTGGAAGAATTTCTTCTTATACAATTTTCAGCTTGAGGGAGTGAGAGTGGAAATGTGGGTTTATCAATTCAACCTCAATTCTAAATCCTAGGTTAGTCATCTATAGCTTAGACTGTCTTATCATGCAAATTTCATAATCAGACTAATATGAAAAAAAAATCTTCCAATCATGGTACTTTATCTAAAATCTTTTTAGTACTGTATTTAAATATGTAAGATTTACACTTGGGCTATCATATACGTCAAAAATTGCACAGTTTTCTTTAACATATTTAAAAACCTCTTATGCCACTAGGGAAAACATAGGTTATAATCACAGAGAGAGAAAAATAAATAGAAAATGATAGAATAGAAACTCACAACATAAGGTACAAAAATATTGAATTCAGATAATATCGTTTTCTCTTCTAACTCTGGCGATACAAATAAGTACTCAGAAATACAGACTAATTTACATCAAAATCAGTAATCCAGTGAAAAAGTCTGTTTTTCATTAGTTGATGTTTCTAGAGCTATCTTCCTCAGGTTAAAGGAATAATAAATAAAAGGAAGCAATTCTGGCCTGCTTTCTAGCCTTTCAAATGATATTTGCTCTCCTTGTTCTTATCTTCAATCAAAGCTAAAATTCTTTCAAGATCTGTGAATTGTTCGTAAATAGATAAAACCTGGTACCTTTTTGTTTCCTCTTCATCTCTTCACCTTTTTCCTCCTTCACTTTATTGCATAGAATAAGTCAACTTCCTAGGATATTCTTCACTGCTTTTACTCATGCTTTCCTCAGACTTTCAGGAAGCATTTAACATTTCTTTATTACAGGAATGAATAAGGATCTTCTTCATTAACCTTCTTCAGCATCACAGTCATCAGCTGTTCCTAGCTTCTCTCATGAGCTTCTATAGGGCAGTCAAATGCTTCCTGTATACATGTAATAATTATTTATAGGTGTTGAGACTTCAAATATACTTATTTGTTTTTTAGCACGATTCTATTCTATTCATTAGCAGAGCAACTAGCCACATCAAAGGTATAGATGACATTTTATTTGCTCTGAGGTAGGACTGGCTTACGCTGGTGAACCATTAGTTTGCAGTTTTCTACCAAAAACATCCGTCTGGTAAAACATGTCCTTTCATAGTGTCTCTTTCAAAACTTTCAGAATGGCTGGAGTTGGAAGAGTTCTGGAGATCATCTTGTACAACCCCTCTGATAAAGGCAGTTCACCCACAGCAGGTTGCTCAGTATCATGTCCAGGCTGGTTTTGAATATTTTCAGGGAGGGAGACTCCACAACTTCTCTGGATAGGCTGTTGCAGTGCTCTGTCACTCTCACAGTAAAGAGGTTTTACCTCCCATGCATATGAAATGTCCTGTGATTCATCTTGTGTCTGTCTTAAAAAATTCGTTCATTAAAGAACTGTTTAAATATAATCTCAAATCCTAACATCTTCTACCTGCTGTTAAAAACAGTTCAAAAGAATACAGGGACAACTTAATGGTTTTTTTTTCCTTCTCCTACTTTCATTTCTTTGCACATGGACCTTCATGGAATACAGTGAAGCTTCATCTGAATCAGACATGATTTATTATCACTGAATATTATTAATAGTTATAAATATTATAATTGCATTCAAATAATTGTCTGAAGATTACATTGAAACAGTCTTCCCAAATTATGGGATTTCTATTCTGTTCTTGCAAGGTTTTTTCCAGTAACAGAAGAAATTTCAGAACTTAATTTAACAATACATTAAGTATAATAGAATGATACTGTAGCAGCACTATTCCATGCTATTAAAAAATAATGCCAATAATTAAGTTTCATTTTGATTCTAAGAGAATTATCACATTTACTTAGGCATAAAATGCAGAGTTCATTGGGGATTTTAATGTAGTATTCTGCAACATTATAAATGGAAGTAATATGAAATATTAAAATTATTCAATGCAATACAATTGCACAACTACTGTTGTGTCACATTTTCAATTTCCCACCAAATGATCAATCTTAATAGGAACAAATCACAGTCTTATATCTAATAAAATATTTATTAAAATACCAGTGGAAAAGAAACTCATTATAATAAGCATGAGACTGAATGCCTGCTTAATACACACTGAAAATACACAAAAGAAAATCTACAAAAGAAAAATACAGTAGGCTGGAACTCTGCATGAAGACTTACATTCACATTTGGGTTTTTAGTATATAACATAAATTATAAGAAAGGTTTGACTACCCAAATGTTACATTCTTAAGCTTTGATTCCATCTTGATTCCATCTTGAAACTTTTTCTTGCCCCTCCCTACAGAAAGTCCAAATTTGACCATCTAAATTCTTATTCTTAGTACTATGTGGTAAGATTTACATGCTTTCCCAATGTTTAGTCTGTCACATATCATCCAGCATTTAACTAAACAACACTTTTTCAGACTGACAGTAAGGCATAATTTGGATAACTAAGTTTGGATTACTAACCTCCCTGGTAATTTCAGCAAGAAATACCACAATTTAAGTAGAGAAAGAATAAATTTACCTAAGAAAAACTCAATAGCAGCAGGGAGAAATTATCAAGAATTTCTGTATTTAAACATGTTGCATTTTTCTGTTTATATATTTAGGCAGAAGAAAAGAAAGGAAAAAAAAGAAGATGTTAAGCCAGCCATAAAAGACATAAAAGGCAATTTTAATCCTAGTATGTCCAATGATATGAGCAATGCTAGGAATTTCAGAGCACAAACTAAGCTGGGTTTTTTTTAATTAAGGAGAAGCTATGCAAATTTTTGCTGTAGCTGATAATTGCAGCCTCTTTGAATAGCTAAGTACATTGTCTTGTACTCATTAGTGAGTACTAATTTGACTTCTGTACCTGTTCATATGATTAATTTTTCAAACACTGCATAGTACACAGGAAAGTTACATTTCTGTGACAAGCCATGTTTCTGATGTGGTTCAGTGACACAAAAAACCTGCCAAAAAGAGAGAAGACCAGGAGAGAAAATAAACAGTAGTGTAGACTAAGGATGTCCCAACCCAAAACTGTCTGTTTTTTAGACAGGCAGAATCTGAAGGGAAGTCAAAGTTCAATACAAGAAATGTTCTTTGAGAAGCAGAAGTTAAAAAAGAGGTTCAGAGGTACTGGATCTAACCAGTGCGACAGCAAACACAGCTATAAAGTCAGCAGTGAGGGAGGAAAGGGAGAGAGGAAGAGGATCAGCACCAGTATACAGAAAATTTTAAGGAAGCACAAGAGAGTCCAGAAAACAGAATAAATGGGAGCATTTTATGTGGGAATGCCTGAAGAGAAGGGGGCAAACACTAATGGATGGGGAATTAAAAGACACTGAAAAGCTAAAATAGTGAGGAGACAAAAAAGGCAAGAGTTAAGACTTAGTTCTGCAGGGGAGATACTGAAATTCAAGCAGCCGAGAAAATAATTTATTTCCCCTGTGAAAAGTAGGTTTGAGGAGGGAGAACCTGAGCCAAAGAGCTGCAGGGCAGACCATTACGGAAAAGTGGGTCTTCAGCAACAGGGACCTGCAAGAAGCTTTGAACAGCAAGGCAGCTTGCAGACATTACCCCTGTGGTCCTCGCCCTCCTGGAGTGCCACAAGGAGGATCTTCATGGAATCTTCATGGACCTACAGAGCTTTGCAGCCAGAAGCTGAGGTCCTCATCCATAACAGACATCTGCATATCATTATCTCCCAAGCACCCTATAGATGTCTGCTTTGGTTGCTTTTTCTTTCATCCTCAGGAGATGTCAGCCTTACTACTATGGATAACAAAGAGATGACAGTGAATTTATTCTGTTACATCAATCCTGCCTTCAAAGTGAAAAAGAAATAACACTATTCAACTTGAGCCTATGGAAGGTGGCCTTGATCTAGTGTGACTAGTGCATCCAATTACTTACTGGCATCATTGAAAGAGATGTTTTAGTTACAGAAAGTATTGCACATTGTGCAGAATAATAAGAAATAATTTACCTAGAAGGGGGATTATGTTTCTGAAGTTGTGTGACAGCAAACATAAAAGAAGTGGCACATAGAATAGCTAAGATTCAGTGTCAGGTTTTCATGTCTTCTTTGGGTACAAAATGTTTTGCTGTAATAGACTGGCCATCATTTCAGTTCATTTTACCTTTAATCCAACTATTTTGGAGTGCGTTATGGCAGAAAAAGGGAATTGCACATCAAACCAAATTACAAATATGTTAATTAAAAACCCCATCAAAGAGAGATTAAAAACGATCAAATGTTGTGCTTCTTATTATTCAGTACCTAAGTAAAATATTAATAACATCAATGTGAATGTCATTTTGCTAATGGCTGAACAACTCAATATACTGCCCAAACAATGAAAACGAAAGTTACATGTTCAGAATATTTTCCACTGTGAAGCACATTACATGATTAATTTGTTACACCTTGAACACTTTTGATGTGAAGCTAAGACTTTTCACAGCTCAATGCAGCATCTAGCAACTATACTACTTTCTAATATGCAGGAGAGTCCCCAAAGTTGTTATATCAAATAGCTAATAAAAAACATTATTTACAAAGCACTTCCTGTGATATTGTCAAGACCCCAAGTTATGGGAGATTCATGATGGTACAGAGCTTTACTGCATAGCAGTGAGAAACATCAGACAGTGCAGGGTATTTATAAAGCTCATAGCAGCCTGTAATTTTATGTTTGCACAGTGACAGACATGAGGGAGTGAAAAGCAATTAGGTGCAGTTCTTCAAAGAGTTCAGGACTGCAACAAAGTTGATGGCACATTTTGATCTACTGTCAAGCTTTAATCGACTCCAGCAGTGGAGAAAGTTAAAAAAGGTGATTATAGTAGGGCATTTTATCACTATTAATTGTATTTACCATTGTATCCAGCTAAGAAGTACTTAATCTGGATATTTCAAGTGCTCTGCCAACATACTACACTGATGTGCAGCAGGAATGAATTTTAGATACCCTGAATAACTGCAATTATATATATTTTAATGTTTATTTTCACCTGCAAAAAAGTTGCCTAACCTAAAACAGTTTTAAAAGACAGTAAGAATACAGCTCATCTCTGAGTACATAAGGAATATAAAATTTCCCAGAAGAATTTCTCTTGTCATTGATTAGTTCACAGGTTTCTTTTGCTTACAAGTGATTCAGAACTAAGGAACTTGGAAGATTCACTTTCTCCAATCTACACACACATGTGGGTATTTGTTATTGATATGTTTCATTTACCATAGTTGTTACTAACCTTACTTTATGATATACAGTTTAGATTAATAATACACAAGCAAAGTGACAACATTTCCCAGTGTGGCAATGTTAAAATTAAGATGTTCAGGGACCAGAATGTTTTTGTGACCAAAGTACGTGTGATCCCTATTAAGAACAAGTACAACAAAGCACAGACTAAGAAATCAACGTGGTATGGTATGGCCATATTCAGATTATAGATTATAAACCTGGTTTACTTCTACAAAATGTTAAAATAAATTATCTCATCACATGGAAGAAAACACAATGCCATTAAAACTAACATCCTACAATGATACAAGTTACTTCTTTTACTAATTGCTACAATAGAATTCTGCAAGTATTGGTTTGGTTGAGATCCAGCAACTCTATTTGCTCTCTTCAACTGAAATAATATTTTATTTATAATTTAATTAGAAAATTACATTCATCTGAATGGCTTTCCTGTATCCATGGAGAAATAAATAATTTACATTCTCTGAAATTACTTTAACCATTAACAGCTATCAGAATTTAATTTCCAAACAAATCCTTGCATTGCAGAAGCTAAGAAGCAAAGGAAGAAAAATGTGTTACTGAGCCTTAAGTGGTGCCACAATGCAAGTTATCTTCCAGCTCTTCAGGTCTTTATTAGCAGATTCAACCATACAGTCAGAGTTCTAGCCCATAACTTTAACATCTCATCTGTTTGCACCGACTCCTCTTCCTCCCTAATGGCTTCAAGTACAGAAGAAAATCTACTCTCTGACAGTTTGGTCATGACCTTATTACTCCATTGTATAACTTTTAGTAAAAGCTTTATCAAAGTCTATTGTGGGGGAGAAACAAGTTTAATTCTATAACAATTCAATGAGTAAACTGAAATTGCTACCCTTTGGAATGATAGAAATTTCAACCACCCTAGGAAACCATACAAAGAAATAGTAATTTAAAAGCTTAGTCTTTAGGGTCATTCTTCAACAAAGAACAGCATTAAATATTGGGGTTTTTTCCTTTTTTTGTTACTATGTCTGATTTTTCCTTTGTAGTAAATGAAAAATTTGATACAATGTTATTCATCTGAAATCTCAGTGAAAAGCTCTGCCTAAACAACAATAACAACTTTTGTCAAAATTAATTTAATCTTTAATCTGCTTTAATAAAGCTAATCAATAGGAGATTGGCACACAGTCAAAAAATTTTGAATGCTTCATACAATGTTGGTCAGAATGAGTCATGTCAGTGAAAACGGCTCTTTTCACCTGTACTTACAAAACAATAAGAGATTGCAGGGAGGAAATCATGTGACATTTTATACCCATCATGTGAAAGATACTAATAGCATTTGGGGTTATTGTGCAACCAGGGTTCATCAATCCTAATCAACTTAAGGTCTAATTTCCCCTCAGCTTTGAACAGGTAAGAGCAAGGCAAGGTTGTCTCAGCAAGAAAGGTCTTACAGGGAAAATGTCTGCATTTAAAGAGCAGCACTGCATTTGACATACTATAGACTATCATACAGAAAGAGATTGGCAATCAGGACACCCAGGTTTTACACATCCCAGAGGCCCCATCTTGCAAGAGTGGAGGTGGAAGTAAAGGAGATCCTAGTCAGTGTTAGTGTAAAGTATGACAATATTATGCAAAATCTCCTAAAGCAGGCACCAGAGAGCTAGGTGATGGCAGTACTTTACATCTCCAAGAATTAGAAGCATTAGGCCACTTACTTCTGCCTGGAAGCTCTGGAAGCCTTTATTTATGTGTATCTCTATTTGTCTTGAGGGGAGATGTTTCTGCACAGCTCCTGATCTCAAAATGGCATTGCTAAGGTCAGGATTGTAAAAGGTCATGTTTAATGGATTCTGAAACGTGCGTAGCATTCAACACTATCACAATTATAAATTGTTCAGTTCAAGAGATATTCCCAACTCAACATCCAGAGGAACAATGCCAGCAAAGAGAGTGAATAATAGCCCAGGTATTTTGAGAACTTTTAAGGCTAAGAACACGATAAAGGAATTGGTATTCAGTGGTTGTTTACAGACATAATTTACCTTCCTGTTCAACCAATTCCCCTGGAAGTACAAAGAGCAAAAACATGACACAAAGATTTTTAAAAAACCTTAATATTTTCTGACTTTTGAAGATTGCCTAACACAATTTATTTAAATAGTTTCTAATTATTTTTCATATTATACAAAATCAAAATCTAAGAAGCTCAAGGTGGCCCTTGGAAATGTTTTTTATCGGAATCCACAGTCATAAATTACATAACTCTACACACTCTCTTTAGAGATAGTGCAAGGAGGAAAGTGAGAACATTCTTTTTTTTTTTCTTTTTTTTTAATTTGTACAGATTCTGTTCTCTGGCATACTTCCACAAAGCTGTGATTCTGTTCAGCTGTAGAGATTTGCACTAATGTTCAAATTACAACTCTACAAAGCAGAAAATCAGGCTGCTCTTCAACACAAATTATTTGGATGAAAAAAAAAAGCCATACTCATTTTACTTAAGGATGGCAGTCTAAAAAGATTATAAGGTGACAAGGATTTCTTGGTGTTACAAAACATGTAAGATCTTTACAAATTGGCTTTCAATTAAAGTTGGCCTTTTGGAGCATACTGTGCCTAATGTTCATCTTGCTGAAAAGTGTAGCTGAGAAACTCACTCTTTATTCCATTTTTTTTTTAATCTTGTTCACAAGCTGTCATTATCTGCACACAAATGGCAGTCTGCTTTTATTCTTTGCCACTCAGAAGTGTCTGGCTACCTTTTACTTTGACATTTCTTTGTGGCTTTATAGATCTCTTAATTGAGACCCATTTTCTGAAGGTGTTCTAATGCAAACAGTATTTCAAACAAACTGAAGCTGTTTATAACCACATACATCACATATTTCCTAGCTGGTTGATTGTGCACAAGCTTATATGACACAAGTACTTTAATATCTGCATATCAATGTGCTTTTCTCTTTCCACATATGGGTTCATAAGGGTAAATATCCCTGCGTAAATTCACAATACAGACTGTAAGGAAGGGGACTTCTCGTCAATTAGGTTACACATAGGACAACTTCAGACAGTAGCAGTTCCCATAGCTATGTATCTACAACATGTAGTCAGGAAAATTAGTTCTGCCTTCAAAGTATTTCTATATATGATACCTTCAGGATGTTACAGATATATTTGGCTATGGCAGAGCCAGAGGAAAAGCAACTGCGCTTTGCTTCAAAAATCATACTGTAAGACACACTCAGTTTCATGGATAAGTGATTTAATCTAGCACAGAGTAATTTCTATTTCCATGTCTCTTAAAAACTCATTTGACATTCAGAAGAGTGTTAAACTACATGGAGGTCCAACAGTCAAAGTCTTTGTTCTGTCCTCAGGAGCATTGGCATCACGGTCCTCATGTAGAACAGCACAGTCCTCCCCATCAGCACAGTTCTGCATTGCCAGGGTAACCCTCATGATTGACCCCTGTACAGTATAGCACTGATTGCTTCCCTCTGTCCATTATGATGTTTAGCAACACAGTGGAAATAGATGGCACATACAGTATGGCAGCTTAATTTCTCTCAAAATTTTATATTTCTAATAGTTGTTCCACGACTCATTTTGCAACAAATAAGGCTGTTGGTAATCCTTCTGGTCTTTGCTACAGTCACAAATGATCACTGTATGATATAACTATTGCAGGTTATAACATACACATCTGTATGTACTTAGTAAAAACTTGAGTAAAAACTTTTTTGTAAAATTAAGCATAATTTTGCTTAAGTAAACTTTAAAAAATGAGGTAATTTCAATTTCTAAGGGAACAGAGAGTCTTAGAAACAAGAAGTTTTATCTTTACTTCTTGTGATGACCATAAGTTGGGCTTGTGGAGAAATAATTAAAATTCTATTACTGTGTTTCAATAACACATCAAAGCAACCTACAGTCTTCAATAAGGAAAAAAATAATAAGGCAACAAAGAGTCAACTACCTAAACAGATGACAGTATCAAAGAGTTTCCAACAGCAAATGCATCATAACAAGTTGTCTACACCACAAAGAAACTAGTACAACTCTTGTGTAAGAGGTCAGAAGCACTGACTCTGATTCTTGCCAGCTGCATGCTTCAACACAAATGGCAAGAGCTTGTGCATCCACACAGTTCTGGCAAACTCTGGCCACAGCACAAAGCCTGCCCACTACACTCACAAAAGGATGTTGGAAGCCAAGACCATTTCATATGAAAAAAACATTCTATCACAGCACATTTAAATCTGTATGTCTTAGATTGAGAGAGACAATCTACTTTGATGTCCCTCCTTTGATATGGCATTTCTACCCTGAACAAAAAATTCTGCACCAATTTGGTAAACTCCTGTAGAAAACTTGATCCCAAAAAAAGCATAATGATTCCTGAAATTTCCTGTTATATTTTGTATTTGCATTGTCTGCTATGTTGGTTAACCTTACTGTGAAATCATTCAGACTACCTCTCTTCTTGAACAAAGTCACAGTAGGAAGAGAATAAAAATGTTGGGATATTTACATCTGGCATTCACTAAGATTGGCAATTGCAAAGGTATAACCAATGTAACAATTTTATACCATAAGCACTAAAAAATCCCAGCATTCTTAAATGTAATTAAACAGCACTCTGTTGTTAGTGTTAAATAAATCATGTTATTTGCTGTTGTTTTGAAAGCTGTTCATTTTATCAAAAGAATGCCCCATGTGTTTATTGTAAGAAACATATATTAATGTTTATTGTTAAAAAACATGTAGATTGCATATCCAATAATCATAACTGATTTGGCAATTAGCAACCATCTTGCTAATTATGGGAAACCATATTTACCAACATTATGAACTATAAGGAGGAAACAGATTCCCTTTTCACACATGAAAACAAGGCTGATCTACATTAGATACATGTATAAATCTGCATTTTGGTTGGGGCTTTTGAATCAGCAACTCACACCTTTTTATTCAGTAAGCACACAGCTGTCACTGTGTCAGTCAAAGCAATCACAGATCCAACAAGAGTTGTGAAAGGATAAGCTCTTATGAAAGTCACTTGGCAGCATTGGACAGGAACTCAACAAATGTTTTCAGACACTGAAAAAATAATGGATAGAAGCAGAGTGATGTAATTTACAAGCACCTTAAAGGTGTGTTAGTGAGCAACGCAATGTCCGTCACTGCTTACTTTACCTGTGAAAGACCAGAATAACCCTCAGCTGAGGACCTAAGTCCTTTTTACATAATAAAACAGAGTCCTCAAACACTTGACTTTTGGTCATCTACAAATACTTGATCAACACCCACATTTAAACATTTCTGTCGATCTAATTTTTCTGGAGCAAAAGTACCAGACAGAAGTTCTGAAACTCTTACTGACATGTGTAAAGACAATTATGGAGACCAAGACCTATTATGCAGACATTGACTCACTGTTCAGAATAATTTAGGTATTTACAGACAAAGGAGAAGACCTGCCTTTGGTTTAAGAGCACGGTTAATATTTTTTTATATTTGCAATGCTAAGATAATTATCTTTCACCTTAACCTCTGGAAAGAAGCCTGGCTGCAGCAATAATTTCATTAGTCCAAACTCCTTTAAAAACATAGGTAGTTTTGTGGAACAAAAAGTTAAGGTGATGTAACTCTTTAACAATTCCAATTCAGGAAGCAATTAACAGCTTATCATAACAATATTAAATTGGAATGAAAAGCCTTTCACACAAGTCTTTTTTTTTCCCCTAGAAAAGTCTAACAGAGATATTACTACTCCCACTGTAAACTCCATCATGGTAAAAAAAAACATGCAAAAAATACAAGTGTATTTCTGTATGTCACATACAGAAAATACTCTTGCAAAGTTTTTGTTGATAGCAACTTTGTAGTTGCCAAGATTACCCACTTTCTTTTTATTTTTAACCCATTCATCTACCCCATCAAGTTCCCTTTCTCACTTACAAATTATTCTTGATTTCTTTCTCCTCCTTTATGGCACCTCCAGCACCACTTGATCTGATACATTTAATCTTAAAACGGTATCAGATCAGGCATCCTCCTTTATGCTGTCCCAGTAACACCAGCTTTAACAGTCTGTTACTGGGATGTTATCAAAAGCATTTCACAGCCTCATGGCACTCTCCAGAAACCAAGAACATTTCTGTGAAATGACGTCCCAGTTTAACCCTTCTTCCTCCCCATGCCAAAATGAAACCATATTCTGCTCCAATGTGTGCAAAAATCTGTCGTTACTTACGGAAGTAGTTGGGACAAGTTCATTTTATGTAGCTGTATAAAAAATGGATCTTATTGGTTTGCCTTGGGGCCTACAGTTTCCTATATAATTTTGCTGGCTTAGTGTTCCACTTCCATTTCACTCATTTCCCACAACTTATTGAAAATTACATATAACTTCCTTAGAGTAGCAGTTTTGTCTAGGACTACAACTTTATTTAAGTCTTTAGACATCATTACAATTGAAAGAACAAAAAAGCAGCAGACACCAGAGCTCAGTTTTGTTTTCTCGTGAGAAACATTCTTAAACTGATCACGAAATTCTGAATGATTCTTGTGTCTTGCTGTCAATGCTATGAGTCATCTGTTTGTTCTCTTTTTGTGCTTATCTTTGACAACCTACCTTGGCCTCCCTGTATCCAAAAGCAGTAATTCACTGCTGTGGTGGTGAATCACCATTCAGAATTTAGATGTTTCCAATGACTCATACTTAACCTTATAGAAAACAGAACTCTTAGGTTACATAAATTATGCACTTTAACCATAGTGGGTTTAGATGTCCATCTCTGGAAAACAAAAATGCATATTTCAGTGATAAAAGTGAATTAAAATGTTGAACAATAGTCTCTACTTAAAACTCTGCATAAGTAAATCTTTATTTTTAATTCAGTTAAAAAACATTGGTCAAAGAACACATGAAAGAAAGTTCCTGTACAAATTTTTTCCATTACTACAATCATGAGCTTAACAATCTCAACAGCAAATAGTTCTAACATCAAGTTCCTCACCTGCAAAACCTGATAATATCAAAAACTCCCACCCATGAGACAATACATTTAATATCCAGAGATTCAGAATGAGATCAGGGCCTACACTCCAGAAAATAGGCATGCTCAGATCTATTGTTCAGGAAAATTTGTGTTGCAGTTCCTTTCATCTGCTCTTCTCTGCACTGTATAATGCAATGCTAAATATCTGAATTCTGTTACAGGAATTCCTTGTGATGAAAAGTTATTTGCAAGGAGCATCGATTCTCACATGCACAGACCACCTGTAGTTAATGAGAAAGTAGGTCAATTTTTTGGGTTTGTTGGGTTTTTTTAATTTCCATTCTTATTTAAGAAAGCAATTAGCTCTTCAGAACAATGAACATCAAAGAGACTGAAATGGGCAAATGGAACCAAATAAGGCAACTGTGTTTGCAGGCAGTATGCTATCAGAATAATCTGTTAGTGCCAAGTGGTGTACTGGGGGTGTTGTTAAACTGAAGCTATACCCATGCAGAGTAGATTCAGACCCTAGTCTTGACTTGTCAGGAGGAGGATTCTGGCTGCTCTAAGTACTTCCTAAATTTGCCATAACTGGGTTGCTAATAAACCCTCTTTCTCCATCCTTGAGCCCCAGCAAGACTCTGCCTATATTCTCACTCATTACTGTTGAGACAGGGAAATCTACTGGAAAATGTTTCATTTTGGAGGGGGGCAAAGAATGTAATAAGACACATAAAAATGGTGTATCTTAATTGCATCATCTATGAGGGACAAGCAAATTTTAGTTTTATTGGTTATAATAAAATTTGAAAGTATATTAATGAATGTTCTCTTAGAATTTACTGATTACAGTAAGGCATAATGACCTTAAAATACAGGTTTCTTCCTTTCAATCTTTGCAGGAACATAAAGAGAGGCCATTGACTTTTGTCCACAAATTAATACCTACTGGCATCAAGAAAGTGCAAATTAGCAAGGCTTTAATACTTCTAAATGCTTTCAGATCAAAACATGCATTAACTATCTTTGTTATATGTCGAAGGTTTGGCTTAGCTGTTACCAACCCTGGACTGGCCCCCCTTCTCCCTCCCAGAAACTTCCCAGTAAAGGCAAGGGAAAAAAAAACTGAAAAGAAATGCACTCAAAAGAAACTGAACTGAATAAAAAGAATAAATTATATTTTCTAATATTCACAATCACACAGTATGTAGGATCCCACCCCCCAGGGGAGAGGGGAAAGGGAAGAAGGGGAGTGAAGACAGGGAAAACCCAAACCCAACCTAACAAAAACCAAACTAGACAAACTTAAACCAAATTAAGAACCTCAAAGAAGGGGAACAATCATGAAACAATCTCACCCAGGACAGGAGAACCACTAACGACCGGAGGGACCAGGCTCCAACCTCCTCCCACCAGCTCTTCGGCAAGGCAGGAAGAGCAACTAAACCACTCCCCCACCCTGCTACGTGGAAGACACGTGTGGAATACTTTCTTGGATACAATGGTTACTGGGGAAGCCATGGGCCAAACCATTACAGTTATATTAGATGTGATTAACACTAGAAATTATACACTCTGTTAAGACACTGACACTGAAATGTTAGTCTTAAATGCCTGGTATTTCACCTACATGCTTAGCCTTCTACTTTCAGCTGAAGGAAACTTAATGCATTTGCATGATGTAAAACTTGCAAATATAAACTATAACAGTGGATAGAGCTTGCAGATATGTCTGATGCAAAATACTGCTGCTTATACCCTGCAGGTACTGTTCTTTTTTTTCATTTAGACTTTAAAATGTACATGGACAGAACAGCAAGACAATATTCTACTCAAAATCAAACATCACATATGTCAGAATATGCAGTTTACTGTCAGTGTAAAAGGCATTTTTTATGATCCTTCAATACATCAATAATTTCTCAAGGTTGCTAAATATCACATTCTAAAACAGTAACTCAGCTATTGAGTTATGTACAGTGTATTCCACAAAAATAGGACAAAAAAAACCTGGAAAATTGAGTTGCCTTGGACACTGACACCACAACTACTGTTTGAGAACAGTCCAGTAACAACAATCATATTTCTGATTGGAGTTCTGCAGAAAAAAAATCCAAATATTTTCTCCTAAAGAACAGCAAACTTCATCCTCAGGCAGTATAGTAATACAACATATTTAGCCACATAATAGTAATTTTTTTTAGGCTAAGCTTTGTAAGTTAAAGCACGTGTATTTATAGACAAAAAGGACACATGCGTGTGTCTGCTTGTACTGAACTCTGTCTGATAAAGACCTTCCACAGCATATTGCTTTAACAAACATAACTTCTTTCATAAACGGGTTATTGTTGTGGAGTGCTATTCTCTCCTATTACAAAATTTTAAGTGATAGATTAATTCTAAACAATTTTCCAGTGGCCACAGTTTGGACTGTGACCTAAATGTGGGTCTTCCAAGTCAACTGCTAGTTGCTCAAAGTGCTTAGACAATCATTTTCGATCTGTGGAGTGTGAAACACCAGCCCTAGAGATCATTAAAATGTTTTTTAAAAAATAAATAGAACATTAGTGAGAAGTGTGACCATACTGACTGTGCTCATTACACTATGCTTACACAGGAGTCAAAAATTAAATAACTTGAAGCATATCTCCCATTGCCTCCTTTGTCAAACTTCTAAAAAACCAAAAACCCACAAAACACAGAGGTTTGTCAATTCTCATGAAAAGTTATAATGTTCCCCATTATACTCATGCTGGAGCTCTGTATTTTAGCTTGACTTTCTGTTTGTAAATACAGAGAAAGTTATGGTGGAATTAAAATGTATATACCACTGTCATGTGATATGTGGTGTCACTAAGCACAGTATAATCATTCACTACCCTCCTTCCATTTGTATTGTGACATGCTTCTGAAGGTAAACCTGGGTCTCTATGTACAGTGATTTTCTTTTCATCTCTGAAAGAGGGTAAACTAGAACTCAGAGGTAAAAGTCATCACAATGTCTCTCAGTTTTAGGACTGAACATAGGAGACAGGTAAAAGCAAATTCATCGAAAAATTCTCCACAAGGGGCTTCTGTCCTTGTTTGACTAGTCAGGAAAGCAAAATGTTAAAGGGAAAAAAAAAAACAAAACAAAAAAACCCCTTTATAGCATACATATGTACTTAATTTTTTTTACATACCAAGAACACATTGATTTTAATATGTCCTTCAATCACAAGATGAAAAATGAGTTTTAATATGCTATCTTACCATTTCAAATTATTACAGTTGTGTGTGTGTGTGGCTCAGCTTCGCGAACGAAGATTTGGGAAGGGCTCTCCCCACGTGGGTGTGCCCCTTCCAGCCTGCGCAGTGGATTTTAGGTGAGGCACAGCGCGCGCAGAACTGGCCCCACCGTTTAAGTCCTGAGGTTCATCTGCCACGGCCGAGCGAGCTTGGAGAGTGCCAGTGAAGTCCTCAGGACTAGAACCTACAGCCCCCGGCATTTCCCAGGAGGTCTCCCATCCAAGTACTAATCCGGGGCTGACCCTGCTTAGCTTCCGAGATCTGACGGGATCGGATGTCAGGGTGGCATTTAACTGCCTTATTACAGTTGTAATGTATTTTATTTCAACATAATACAGGAAGTTTTATTTTTTCATTACACTAATTGCAAGCAGGGGTTTGGGGAGATGGGAAAAAATAAAATGTGTATAACAGACTGCTATATAAGAAATCTGTTGTGTTTCTTTGGCTTGGGTTTTTTTTTAATTATTATTCAGCACTCTCATATGGACAAAGAGCAAGAAAAACAAATTCAAAAGATAAATCTAGGCCAAAACTAAGGCTAAAGGAAAGGAAAGGGGAAAAAAAAGACTTAAAAAGCCCATAGCCTTTGCAGTCAGTTCACTTTATTATTCATATAGCTAAAATAACACATTAAAGTAGCGCTCACCTGTCTTTTTAAAAGACCTACCAAACCTTGAAAATGTGTCTTGAATTATAAGTGTTTACTTCTGTAAAACTAACATAACTATCAAGATCATTTTTCTATTAGAAGAATAACCAGTTTGTCTCTGCCAGCATCTGCAGAGGGTTTAGCACACACGGAGACTTCCTTGTCCAAGTCCAGGCTAATGGATGGCTTCCCTGCACCACTTTCACCTTTGGCTCTCCCTGGTGTTCCTACATCTGTAAAACAGGGCAGAAGGGGTTCAGGTGTCATTTAGTGGTTTTTTTCAGGTAAGTCTCTGCTGTGCCAGGTGACTCTATTACTTTGCTTTTCCAGTATATACAAGGGCTGTCTTCTCACTGAGAACTGGGCAAATGTATTTTATCCTGTCTGAGAGGTGCTTTCAACCCATGATACTTGGAAAGCTCTTAAGGCAGTTAAATGCCACCCTGACATCCGATCCCGTCAGATCTCGGAAGCTAAGCAGGGTCAGCCCCGGATTAGTACTTGGATGGGAGACCTCCTGGGAAATGCCGGGGGCTCGCTCGGCCGTGGCAGATGAACCTCAGGACTTAAACGGTGGGGCCAGTTCTGCGCACGCTGTGCCTCACCTAAAATCCACTGCGCAGGCTGGAAGGGGCACACCCACGTGGGGAGAGCCCTTCCCAAATCTTCGTTCGCGAAGCTGAGCCACACACACACACTTGGAAAGCTCTTAAATGACAATCTCACTGTTCTGCAGCTGGGCTAAAAGCTGTAACTTAAAATCATCTTTCTTTTCCACCATGTAAGCCTGCTTATAGAGCTGTTATAGACTCCCCAACTAGTTCAATATTGTTTCATATACTCCAAGCAAAAGTTCCAGCTGCTTGGCTGCTTTGAAAGAAGCCTTAGGTGAGAGTTTTGTGTGCCATCTCTTACTGAGTTGCAAAAACTCGTCCTGTCACTGAAAGAGTCATGGTCTAACCAACATATGACACCTGTACCTGGGTGTTTGGTTCATGCGCTGAGCCCCTCCAGGGTGCTATTAAGGAAAACTGAAGAATATCCTTTAAAAAGGAAACACAATTTACCTATTACTTCAAGATAGTTAATTTTAATATTTAGTTCTACCAGAAAAACTTTTTGTCTATGACTTTTACTTGCTGGAAATGATTAGATATTGGCATGTTGCTGCTACACATAAATTCCTTCATGTTCCAAGTACCTTTTGTTTCCACAAAGACACAGTCCACAGTAATGTGCTTTTATTTCCTGATATTTCAAGGACCTGTTCAAACAGCTGTAGAGTTTTCCAACTAAATCTTATCCCCACGTTTCTGGCTGACCAGTATATGTTAACTATTTTCTGCGTGTATCACTTTTGTGTAGATGAATCTTCAACACTGAGCTTAAAATATTGAATGGATGAGTTCCAGTGGCAGGACTTTAAATAATCACAGACAACTTTAATCCTATGATTTTACCAGTGCCTAGTTATATCTTCTAAATGGCGAAGTATCAATTTGCAAATGCTGATTGAATTCATTTCGCTGGTTAGTCACTAAAGTTTAAGTTTGTGAACACTAATGTAAATCAGTCCCACAGGCATCAACTCCTTCTCATCACACTGAAGCATTTAATAGGCAGTATTTTCTAGAATGTTAGCAGGCTGGAAAATGGAGATCACTGACTGCCAGGTTTCTTGTAAACTGAGTGGATGTCACCAAATTACTCAGAATGTGCACTTCGCAGCAATAACATAAATGTCCTTTATCTGCATGATTTTTCAATTTTAGACTTTAAATTCTCAATATTTTCTTTTTACTGTTAATTTTGTAGCATGCAAAAGTCCAATCAAAATGTATTTCCACCTCTCAATTGGTTAAGTAATTCAAACATTCAGTATCTTAGAAAGCCCTTAGAATTATTCTAGACTCATCATAATAATATTGTTTAAACTAAAGGAGGTTTCAAGATATATTTTTGCTCTAACAAAAATGTAATGAATTAGTGTATTCAGACTCTGAAAGAATGTTAAATGAATTTTTATTATACAATCTTTGCAGTTTAAACCAAGCAGCTGTGAAACCTATAAACATGCTAAAATAGTACTTACAATAATCAATTACATCTAAATTAATAGAACAAGAACTGCACAGGTAGTATTCAACCATGACATGCACAGAATTTACTTTTAGTCTGTCCATACAAAAAGTTTTAGTTCGAACTCAGATTTTAATGAATAATGTTTATACTTGTTCCATCTTGCACCTTCTCTTTCTTCAATTACTGTCAGAAAAAAAATCAAAGATCTGATGGTGTTTAAATATTATATTGTGAATCAATCTGTTTCCCAAAAATGTGTATTATGAAATGCCCCTCAAATGACACATTGTTCTACAGTACTGGGTTCAGTTAACAGCAGACTAGAATGCCACCAAGCCCATGGTCACACAGACCTATACACTAAACTACTCCTTACCCTTACATGCCAACAGCTGAATCATCCAATGTTAAAATATTAAGCCAAAGAAATGCACTTTCCCCAGAGTTTCTGTCTACCTGTAATTTCTTCAGACTTTGGAGGACTTGAAAGCTGTAGCGCACTGCCTCTTTCTCCCTGTGCATCTATTTTAGGACAGTAGCAAGCATCCACAAAATCCAGCACAGGAAGATGGGAATACCTGTGCTCCAGCTACTCATTAGACCCATTTCTGTGTTTGCCAGCTACAGGGAATGCAGTAGTTGTGAATATCTTCATAATGAGAGTTCCAATCTTCTTTCTAAATTAGACAATATGGTCAAGTCCATTTCAAGAGTCAGGAGTTAAGGGAGTTCTCATGTACAATGAGAATTTGCTGGGAAAACACTTCTGATGGTGAAAAGCCAGACTTCACCTTCTAGATGCAAAATGTAAGGTGGATTCCTAAGGAAGTAGGTGAAGCAAGATTGTCTGTCCTGAAATCCTGAAATTCAGCTTGTTTGACCATGACAGATTACTATCTTTAGAGATCCCACTGAGATCTGCAAGTTGCTGATTAGAAGTGTATTTTGATTTGAAAACACAGTAAAATATCCTAATATAAGTCTTTCTCCCTCTCTAAAAAAGGTGAGATGTTCCCTGACAAAGTTAATTTTTATTGCCCCTGTGAGAAACTGAAATGTTAATGATGAAATGACTCAAACAATGGACCACTTGCAAAAGCAGCAGGTTCTTTACTGAGGCCATGTTTGCAAGGTAACAACCCAGGTGCAGAGGGGGTGTGCACCCACCACCAGCAGCTACAAGATGAAGTCTGAGCCAGATCAGGGAGAAGGCTGATAAGAGCAGATCCTGAGGAGTCAGGATAGTGCTTTTCATCATGCTAATGTCCTTCCTTATATGACTGCCCCAGGTGTAAAACTTCCCCCTCCCATCTGGGAGAGGTATCAGGACATCCACATATAGGCCTGAAGGTATTCATCATTTCTGATGGGGCATATCTGGCTCAGCTACGCTGAGGTGAGAGTCAGCTGTCATGTCTTAGAAGGTGTCATAAGCCATCAAAGACTCCTGAAGTAACCCCAGACTCATTTCTAGTGCCTTACACCAGACGACCATTCAAAATCCACAGTGTTGAAGCAGAAAATGCAAAACTTGCCCCTCCCAGGGGAGGTACTTGGATGTTCCCATGTAAACAGGAACATATATTAACCTATTGAACTCAATGTTTCATGGGCTTCCCCATCCCTGACTGATCAAAACTGTGATCATCACTTCTACCAATGCACATTGAAATTACAACAATCAAGCCTCATCACTGGATCCATGGCTGGTGATACTCTTCCTCTCCACTTTCTACTCTTATACTTTTTTTTCTTTCATTTCCTTAAATATTTTATTAAGTGATATCTTTATACTTTTATATTGCTCTATTTCTGCAGAAAATTACCAAAATAGCTATAGTTTTATATTTTTATTTTGTTCTGTTACTACAGACAATACCCAAAATGCCTACATATCTTTTTCCATTGCAATCAAATTGTTCTAAAATAAACCCTATATATATGTATACATATATGAACATCAGTCATTCAGTGTCATTTCACTCTAATCCACCTGAAGGGATCTATTAACAAGAACCTGAGTTAGCTGAGTTACCGTCACCTTCAGGGACATTTCATAACACCCCAAAGAACCAGGATATTTTTGCATGGAAGCAATGTTGTAGATGAAATAAACCTGAAACAAACAAAATCCCACCAAAAAAAATCTGTATCTGTATTCATCAGACACAATTCCCAAGAACACCCATTCTAATGAGTTCTTTACATATAAAAATCTCTTGGAACTAGTTTGATGGCTTAGAGTGCCTTCCATTTTCTCTGTGTCCCATTGCATCACTAGGCTTAGCAATTCTGCAGTTCATCCTTCTTTTCGTGGGATCTCCACAGCAGATTTATTATTATGTAGCTCCCATTCCAAGTCAACTTTATTTTTCCTCCAGTGATGACATAAAGTCCAATGTTCAATTACAGAATTTTCTCCATACCCCACACTCTCTTCTAAGGTTTTTCCACCTAACACAACCTCCTTGGTGATCCACAATCAACATAATCTGCCTGCAGCATTTTGCTTCATTCTCTGCTATTTCTCAGCTTTCTGGATGCCACATCTATCTTTTTTTGGACCAGATATGGCTGAGTCTGACCTAATTCCAGAATCGGCATATCATTTGTCCAGTGTCATAGGACACCATGGTCCTGTCTAGTAATTGTACTTGAATAGAAATAAGCAAGAAAAAAAAAAGATTGCAAAGTAAATTGTGAACATTATGAAATATAAGTGGTGACTGTTATTAAATGTTGGTTTGAAGTAGAGCTTTGGTCAATGTCGTGAGTTGCCAGAAACAACTCTTAAGCTGGTGAAATATACAACCAATAAACAACAGAGTTGGGTTCTGAAAATTACTGTGAATTCCCTCCATGAACAAAGTCTGACCTCAAACCCAACAACTAAAAGGCATATATTCAGAATCCTCCAATAGGTGGCAAATATAGAACTAGTCTTATAATCACAGAGAAATATGAAAGACTATGAAAGAATCCACAAAAATAGAAAGCAATGTGCAATACAGTAGTATAAATAAAGCTTTTTAAATGAGGTTTCATCAAAAGCAGGATTAGGGCTGCAGCAAATTAGCATTTCCTTTAAGTAGCTCAGAGTATAAAGCTTCTCACAAGTGAAATATATGACTATCTGCAAATAAAAACAAATAATAAAAAGGGAGTCTATGAATATTAAAACCAGTGCATTGCTGCAGTCTGTAACTCTCGTAAGCATATACATAAACATAAATGTATTCTAATTAAGGCGTCAAGGTCAGAGTGAAATGATGATCATATTTTACTATCTTATGCTGAAGAAGATCACCACTCAGCCAGTAGTCCTCTTCACAATTGTCTGAACCAGCAATAGCTGCATTCACTGTAAAAAACAAGAAAGTGGTGGAGTAGTTTTAGCTTTGAATTCCCACATCTAGAAACCAAATTAAGGGGATAGATGAAGAAAATACTCATTGCAGCTCAATATTTCTTCATGAGTTGAGCTGTCTAGTTTTCTCTGACAGTTTTCCATCAGAGAATGCTGCTTCTGCAAAGTTAAAGAATTCTGCAGGAAAACAGGGATTTAATCCAAATCACTGGAATATTTACCTTTTGCAGTATCATACCCACTGCAAAATGCAATTATATCAGAAAATAATACTGCTGCTTTTATCAAGAGTTAATATATACTCTCAAAGAAATGGAATGTTTTTATATGGTCATAATTGGGGTTGATGCATTTTATTACATCCTGGAAATAAGAAATTTTCCATTCCTCCTGAACTAACTGCTGAGAATGTTTCTTTCCTGAGAGCAAAAATCACTCATTGAGTTTGCAATAAGGAATAGCAATTAAAATTAGTATTACAATGCTTGTTTTGTAAACAAAGTTGTATTTCTCACAGATCAGGGACATGATAAGCATTTTCTAGAAGGGCTTGTGTAATTGTTCTTGGAAACTATGACAACAAAGGTGTTGTCATAAATGAACTGAGTTATCCCACTGAGAACAGGAAGCCCCCAGGAGCAGAGTGGCAAATTATGTAACCTGAAGCTGTGCTAATGCTTGTGCAAAGCCATCACCATGCCTACCTGGCATCAGAGTGCACAACAAAATTAAGAGAAAAGAAGCAGAGTTTCCTCCAGAGCAAAAGAAAGGTGACTGTGATAGGAAATGTGTCAGTATTGACACACAAATCAACTACTCTGTACTTGCAAGGGAGAGAGAAGTTCAGGGACAGCCCTCTGCGCCTTCTGAAGGGGAGGATTATCTGTACCAAGGAAAAATGCACTAGAAACTCTGGAAGAGGATACCTGACCTAACGGCATTCTACTTTTATTTCTTTCCATACTAGCAAATGTTTATCTGTCTACTTTGCTGTGATGAGTTAAAAAGAAAGGAGGCTAAAATGTCCTGCAAAGAACTATCAGAAGACAATGTTAAAGAAACAAATTTGAACTGGAAAGCTGCAGATACTGTGGAAAAAAATAATGATTAATTTGAAAACAATAGAGAGGTTTTCAATTGTCAGGAATAAATATAAATGAATTCTTATTTTCCTCCACTATTTTTATCTTTGTTATTGAGATAGAGATTGTAATAGATGCGAAGGAAGGTAAAGGATGGCATTATATCCACACTATAACAGAAAATATGTAAATAACATTCTGATATCTCTTGAATTATTGTCATAAGATTTCATACAGTGATAAACTGGTGATAAACTCAGAAGAAAATAAGTTATCAGAGATTACAGGAAGCAGAAAAAGTACATGCAAGTGCAATAGAGAGTTGAAAAGCAGACATAAATCCAAACAGAAAGTAGTGCCAGGAGTCTTCTCCAAATGAAGGGATAGGGGTACAAAATTACACTGAATGACAGGAAGCATTAGAAGGACCTAGGTAAATAAACTGTAGCTCATAATATTTCATGTATAATTCAAATAAAAATTCCTTTGTTGCTCAGAGAGACTAACAAAGTAATATTGATAAAATACAAAGTAGTATCAAGTGAAAAATCAAACCTTCATTGACTATCCTAAACTATTAGGGTAATATGCATGCATATGATACACGAAAACATAAAATCTGTAAGACTTTAATTATAATTTCAATGAAATACATTTTTTGACCTGTCCAAAGACATATTCTTCTGTTATGCCCTTTTATATGTATTGTTGTGCTGAGTCATCTACAAATTGGTTGTGTTGGAAAATATTGCTGAAAAGATAATTTGATATTGAACTCTGAATCTTCTTTGAGACTTCTCATAGTTCACAAAAACTGACAGGTCCATGTTATAGACAGGTCCTCCTGACAAGAATTTGGCTAAGACCCAGGGACAACCTTAAAGAAGTTCTTGGAATAAATTGGTTTGCAGCTCCACAATCCCTACTGCTAGAAAGGCTGGGCATTGTGGAAGCAGTGTCTTTGCAGAAGAGTTTCTGATGTCATTTAGGGTCACTTCAGAGGCCCAGGCAGCTGCCAGTAGAACTAGGGAAAATTTGAGGTCTGTAGCTGCTGATTGAGTCCCTAGGGACAACCCTAAACAAAGAGGGGATAATTTCCCGAGCAGGAAGATGCAAGTGGCTGCCGATTTGTTCTTTGGAAAAATCAAAAAATTAGTATGATAGTCCCCTAAAACTGCAACCTAAACAGTCTCCTAAAGAGGCACTCCTCATTCCCATGAGGAAATGGAGGTTTGTCCCATGGAAACAAGTGCACCTGACTCTCCTGAGGCTCCTTGGGCAGTCAGTGGAGCTCTAGCCAAGCTGATCACCAGGAACTGGAATTTTCTCACCTTAAAAGTGGACAAGTTAAATAGATCAGCTAAACTGGTCTAATTTCTTTCTATTATGAAGCAAGAGATTATGCAATGACACATCTATGTGTAAACATCTACACAAATGACTTTGAGTCAGGCCTATGCCTTGAGTTTCCTAAAAGGTCAATTTGAGTTAAAAAATCACCTTAATTTTTGTATCTGCTGTAGTGGACATCACACAGCCAGATATCCCAAAGAGGCTGTATACTTTTCCCCTGCATGATCCTGTATACTTTTCCCCTACATGATACATTGTTCCTGATCAGAGAAGGCTCCTGTGTCAGCAATCATGTACAAGTTGCTTTGCGCTGCTATGACCTTTATGAATACTGGAAACCAGGAGCAAGTATTTCACCCATCAATGCTTCCTTGTTCTTTGGGTTGTTGGTCATTGTTTTAGACCCCTGTTTATTTCCAAGAACTCATTACTGAACAATTATGGCGTTTTGTTTTGATAACAGTTCATTTCCACCTGCAGTAACTGCAGAAGGGTGCTTTTTATCTCTCCACAAGGTTATGGAAAAAGGAAACAAGAACCTGAACTGATCAATGTAAAATTATTCTTCTTCTCAGCTTCATCTTCACAGATTTTTTTTTATTTTTTCATCTTTACCCTGTAAACCATAAGGAAAGATAAAGAACAAAAAGCAGCCATGCAAAACAACAAAAAGAGTCAAATTTACAATCAAGCTAATGGAACCCAAACTCCAACACACTTTTCCAAGCACTGCCAAAGGGGTCAGTGTGAAGTTTTTTAAGTGGGATACCAAAATAGTGCTTTAATTTAATATGGTAAGACTCTTCTGTTTAAGCACATGTTATATTTTGGTGACATAAGTAAAAAGGTATAACATACGACTTCTGGTTTTCAATACTCTTTGAAGCACACCTATTCGCTGAGGATTGATAAAAGCATTGATTCATGCAAGGCCAGAAGGGCAAAGAAAACAACCCTTTCCTTCCCTTAGGTTCTTTGTCTGGATGTAACTGAAGACTTGGCACATCTCTTCAAGTTTCCTCCATATCAGGCAGCTATCAGAGCAATATTTCCAAGCCCAAAAGACATGTCTGGGAGCAGTGCTGTGCCAGACAGTGGTCCCATAACTCCTGGGCCTCCCCGGGGCCTCCCCAGTGTCCCTGTAGTGCCTCGAAGGCTGCTCTGCACCCCGGCCTTTGCAAAGCTCTTGCTTAGAGTTTGCATCTCCTGTCCATACAAGATTTTCACCCTTGAACAATTTGGAGCTGTTTCATGGACTCTATGAGCACAGGGCTCCTTCCCCTCCATTAAGAAGACATGGAAGCTCTCTCTGATCTGTCAGAAGCTGTGTAATGGTAGTAGGCAAAACTCTTCACTGCTATCTGTTTCTCTTAGTATATTATGTTCTTTTTAATGTGTATTTTGTCCCGTAAATTGTATTTTGATTTTTATTTTAGTCATAATTTGAATGAATGAATTTAGTAACCTCAAATAATTTTAGGAATTAATTAACAAGAGTTAAATTATTATAACAGAGGAAGCTATATACTATGATGCTCTCTGCCTCTTAAATTTTAATTTTTACCAAAAAAGGAGAAGTAAACAAATCATAAATTCCAGTCAAGTTCTAGTTATATCTTTGGTAGATACCTCTCTATATATTTGGTTATATTTTGCAGATAAGACAAAAGTTATCTTCATTAACTTCATGAAACTTTTTCTCAATGAAAAAGCTTAGGGTACTCAATGTGTATTAAATAAGAACGCCATTTTTCAGGTGTATTATTATTTTGATTAATTAACTGATGTTAAAGTAAATTACACCACTTAGCAGCTTCTAAGGATCTGTGACTCCCTCTGCCATGGGAAGGAACATCTCCCACTAGATCAGGTTACTCAAGGCTTTATCCATCACAGTCTTGAATGCTTCCAGGGGTAGAACATCTACAGCTTCTCCAAAGGGCAACCTGGTTCCAGTGCCTCACCACCTTCACAGCAAAGTGTTTCCTCCTAATATCTAATCTAAATTTGCCCTCTTTCAGTTTGAAGCTGTTCTCCTTTGTCCTATCACTACCATTCCTGATAAAGAGTCCCTCTTTGGCTTCCCTGTAGGCCCCTTCAGATACTGGAAGGTTGTTGTGAGGTCTCCATGCAATCTTCTCCAGACTGAACAGTCCCAACTATCTCATTGTGCCTATACAATGAGACATGCTCCAGTCCTCTCATCAGCCTCATGGCCCTACTCTACACTTGCTCCAACAGTTCCATGTCCTCCTTATGTTGGGGACATCATATCTGGACACAGTATTCCAGGTGGGGTCGCAGGAGCAAAGTAGAGAGGGAGAATCACCTCCTGTTTCTTTCTGGTCATGCTGATTTTGGTGCATTTAATAAAAGCAGCTATCCCTAAAATTTTATTTATTTATATTAAAGACACCTAATATTTTTCAAATTTATCTCTGATAGAATTCCACCTTTACATTTTGGTGACTATGTTCAGGAATAATGTATTAACTAATCCATTCTCATCTACATAATCCTTGCTTTTTGGTATTAACATTCATGATAGAAAATCCATGTTCCAACTACTTCAAAATTCAGGGAAAATGGGACAGCCAGCTCTTTTGAAATGTTTTGCAAATTGGTCAGTCTTGGTGAAATAAAAAAAAATGGTTGATGTAGATTCAAAATACACATTGTTCAAAGACTTAAGGTTACTAGCAATGACTTACAGGTTACTAGAGGGTTAGAAGTATATCACTGATACTTCCTTTTCTTCTTTCCCCTACATCTTAAAAAGAAAGATCCATTCACTAAAAACTTCTGCCTTTTTTGCCAAACCCCCTAAGAGCACAAAACTGGTCATGCTGTCTAAGCTAATCAAATCCAATTCCATTATGAAGGCAAATACATCACAGTATTACATAACAGGTTTTCCACACTGTTGCCCAGAATATTTGTAGATGTTTGCTGTTTGTGCTGTTTCTTTTGACCTTCTTCATTTCTCTACTTTTTCTTTCCTTCTTCTTTCTTTCCTTGGCCTCTGATCCTTTCCTATTCTGATGGTCATTTTCTCTTAATCAGCTTTCTGGAAGCTTCAGTCTCTCTCTTTCTTACTTATTTACAGCCACTTCATTTTTTTTCCCCCCAAATTTCTGTCTCACTTGATGCTTTACTTCCCTCTGTAAGATGGGAAGAAATGTAAGAGTCTTGCTGCATTCACTCTTTGACTTTTTCCCTGGCAAATGCCCAGAAGAGTTTGGGGTTTTCATGCCCTTTTGTTCATAGTGTTACAAATCAAAGATGGTGCAGGAGTTCCAGATGACTCCCTGGAAGTAATCCCAATAAAAACAAACTGGCAAAAATATAAGCTCAGATTCTTTAGCTTCTTCCAAGTAACATGTTTCTGATACTTGAAGGAAGTTACACAATCTCAAACTTGGTTACATAAAATATATGCACTGAAAATCCTTTACCCACCAGCTCCCTTTCACTGAAGATTTTAAAGGTTCTGTATTGATATTCAGCATATTTGCAGGCTGAATACTCTTTCACATAAATTAATCTGTCCAATTGCATTCTTACATATTTTTCCTCAAAAATTATAAATATTAAAACATTAATAAATACAGTGTAGCTAGTGTTATTAGAGAAATTTCACATCTAGCATTTCTCTTTTTCTCTTTGGGAATAGGAAGTGCATGAAGGTTTAGTTTGAGAGCTTTATATATTTCTGCTAATGTAAAATTAGTGTCTTTCATAATCCTGCCAAAACATAAATTCTTTAGTCTATTAAAGACTAGAAATTGTATCCATTTAAAAATTTAAAAATATATCACACTGAAATTGACAGAACAACTATAATGCAAAGGTGTGTCTTAATTACAACTTCTTCCCAGATAGACTGAGCTTGCTAATGTGAGTTTAATTCTTTTTGTCTATTACATCTACAATCACCTATTACTATTGCTATATGTCACATCAGAAAAGTGTTCCCTTCAGGGAGGCATTTCCATTTTTAACCAAAAAAAATACCTTCTTACCATGCACTTCCTTATCATCAGAACTGCTGTCAAACTGCTGTTACTCTGTAGAACTTTGCATCCGGCTGCAAAACAGGAATAGTTAATGTAAGGAATGCAGAAATATCTGTTTACTGTTAGAAGTGACACACCTGACTCTAGAGAAATCTACAGTGCTGCCTTTACTTTAAACAAAAAAGTGTCTGCTTATCTTTTTTTCTGACTCATCTATTCTCAATCATCATATGGAGGCTGATGACACATCATTCGTTTGTTTTCTGTAAATTTAGTGTGCCTGTTTTAAAATCCATTTGCTTGTTGTTTGTGTACTTCTGCTTCAACTATAAATATTCACACAATATTAAACTTGATGTGTATATCCAATGCCACTGAATATTATCATAGTAGACAGTCAGATTAAATTTACATGAACACAGCTCACAAAGAACTGAGAGAATTTACTTGTGTTTGAGAAGAGGCTGGCTTGCTTTGGGTTCAGTGAAAAACAATACTTGTGTAATTTCAGACCTGCATTTATACAGCCACATGGATACATCTGCCTTTTTTCAAACTGCAGTCGATTTGTCAAAATTAGGAAGAATATGTAGGAAAAAAAAATTAAAAAAAAAAAGAAAATCATGGAGTCCTTGTTTGTTTGCTGTTGGTGTCTACTTCTGGTGATCTGTAACAGTTTACATCAATCTCTCTAACTTTCAAACAGCACCTTGATAAGAACTACAGCAACTGTCTACCAGCATAGCTTCTCTTTCAACTTCTTTGTCATTATGCCTACCAAACCAAAGAAAATGACAGGCTCCTTGTACACAGAAAGCATGTGGCAACAAACAAATTGATAGAGCCGGGGGATTCTTCATGCATCCGTCTGGGTACACTGTCTCTTACTTCAATGGTAATACCTTTGTGGCAGGAGTCAGCTTTCTGTCCCAGATTTGCAGACACTACAGTCTAACACTTGTTTCTAGGTAGTACAGGGAATAATAGCAATAACTATAATGCATTGGTAGCCCAACCTCAGAGATCATAAGTCTTGTTACAAACAAATGTTCTAAGCTAGACAGAGAGGAGTATAAATTGCAGAACAATAAGCTGTAGAGTAAGCTGAGATATGTGTGAGTAGGAGGTAATAATTACCACTACGATTCAGATAAAACTAGTCAGAATAAATGAATAAAAATGCTAAGTAATTTTTTCAGTTATTGCAGCTCATGAAGTATATTCTGGGAATGAGAAGTTTTAATCAGAAAAATAAAGCAGAGAAGAGATATTGTTATGGAGTCTCACATTCAGAGATAATATTTACTCAGCAAGGAAGATAACACAAGGATGAGAAACTGAAAATAACGGGAAGGAAAAATATTATGAAAATAAACTATCTATGGTGCTGTGAAATCATCTAAAATCAGATTCATAAAGGTACTGCTTTTTATACACCTCAGAGGATTTTTCAGAAATGGCACAAGTGAATGCCCTTAAACCATCGTGTTCTTACTGAAATCTCAGCAACTTTACCTACCATGTTCTCCTGTATCATCCTGGCTTTCTGAATCCATGCTGGAGATTCCAGCAAGAGAGGGGGAAAATGTCACATATTTACACACCATGCAATTAACTCATGTTAGAACTGCTGCTCTGTGAGATAGAGTCCTCCCGCAGATCACCCATGCATCTTCTTTCTGCTCCTTCAGCAGCAGCACAAAGACATTTGCCTTCGCAAGTTGTATTGTTTGATCAAACATCTCTCCTTCCAGTAAAAAGACATAGGCCTGATCTCAGGTGTTCTGTGAGTTGTGTTCAGTACACAAGTAGACAGTGAGACCATGTTCAATTGGCTTAACCAAATGCCATGGAAACTCTTCATATAGTTCAATCTCAGATGAAGAAGGAGATTTCACATACATTTATTAATTAAAGTCTTATTAAATAGTTAAACATAACATGTTAGGATGTTTTGATACAAGCAATTAATGCTTTAGACACTGTCAGATTGACTTTGTTGAAGAATAATGAAATGAAACCCATGCTTGTTGCATTGATTTTGAAAAACAAAGTTTGCCAGATGCTACTCAGGTTTCACTGAGTGTTAGATTATCAGTCATTTAATGAAAGATATAGTTTTAAGCCCTTGTGAGTAGAAAAAAAATAGTCTTACTAACATAAAGATGGGATGGGGATTGGGATGGATGGAAAGGGATGGGAAGGGATGGGAAGGGATGGGAAGGGGTAGGCTGGAGTAGGTTGGGGTGGAATAGAATAGAATAGAATAGAATAGAATAGAATAGAATAGAATAGAATAGAATAGAATAGAATAGAATAGAAT
>JAJPCS010000153.1:204794-224633 GCA_021164005.1 Willisornis vidua nigrigula | reverse complement strand
TTCTTTTCTTTTCTTTTCTTTTCTTTTCTTTTCTTTTCTTTTCTTTTTCTTTTCTTTTCTTTTCCAGGAGTGAGGAGATTTTTGATTTGACTTATAGGTTTGTTTCATTAGTAACTGTTGTTATGTTAGTTGTGTTCACATGATCATCTCTTTTAATCACTCTTTTTCTCAAGCATAGATCTTTCAGCTTGAACTATTGGTTTCCTTTCAAAATGACCCCTGTCTCCATCTTCATCATCCTGCTCCGCACTGTCAACTCCAGTCAGCTTTCTCCTATACCTGTTCCTGGGTTGAAATGTCTGGGTTTTGTTAAAAGGTTTTTCTCTTCCCCTTCAAAAAATATTTTTGTTATTTTTTAAGTTTGTTTCTCTTGCCCATGAGATCTGTGAAGTTGATAGAATTACATTAGAAGAGTTTTTCAGTTACCCCTTAAAGGTATTTCTACTACAGTTAAAAATCTTGTGTTATTTTTATTATTAGGTCTGTGCTGCTTATTACCTGTGTCTTTCCGTGTTTAATGAGCTATGTCTGAGCTTGCACATCAATCCAAGCAAACCCTGTCTTAGAAAACAGATGTAGGGAAATGAATAACATATGAAGAATGGAAAGAATATTGTCAGCAGTGGATGGATGAAGATCAAGAAGAAGCAGAGCCGATGGGAATAGGGATAGACAGTGGACTTGAAACTCCTTTGCTTCACCCCCATGCTGAGCGCAGAGTGTTTACTGGGGAGTCATTTCCCCCTCGGTCGGCAGCTGTTAGACTATTTAGTCAAGCATATTAGTAAATTACATGAAAATTCAGCATGCACAGACTAATCTTGCCTGGTGTTCCAAAATCCAGACTCATTGCAAGAGAAATTAAATGTGTGTGCTCTATACTGAACACCAAACTTCTTTACTGGCATGGGAAGATGAGGGAGAAAGGGCAGAAAAAGCAACTGATATTCAAGACCTGAAAAGTATATACAAGCCAAAGTCGTTAAATACTAAAATAGTTAGAAGTTCATCCATTTTAGCTGCTAGATCTAGAATTTTTAGAAGGTCTAAAAAGAATTTAGATGCAGAAACCTACAGATGAAAACCTAAGAGCATTTCTAAGTATCACAGAGTTATACTAATTCTGAGAATTTCTACTCCTGATCCATCTGTGCTTTTAAATCTACAGATATTATCCAGACAGACTAAGCACTAGAGAAAATAAGGAAACACACAGGGAAAAAGGGCTGGAACTTAAAACAGGTACTGCAGCAGTGCCTTTAAACTTGATGACTAAGCCTTATTCAGAGCATCCCAATCAGCACATGGATTCATACACCCCCTTCTGCTATTGTACAAAACTATATCAAAGAGCTTGCTAGTATTTACAAATACCACATATTACTAGCTGATATATTGCAGACAGTTCTTATTCAAATTTACATATAACTAGAAGAACCTAGATACAATTTTATGCTATCAGCAAATACTGTCTTGAGATACTCTCAACATGCTTTGTCAACACGTGTATTTTCACATACTGTTCGACCCTTACTTTCAGCATGAATTGTTCTTTGCCATTATCAAGAATTTTGTTCTCTCAAACTGCTGGAGGTCACTACAAGAATAAATTTTATGGTCTGGGAGTGCTAACACAGAAGCCTTGGATGCAAAATGAGAACATCTTGCTTTGTCAGTCTTGTGGAGTAGCACTGCTTGTAAACCAGTGAAACTACAGCCCCAGACATCCTTATTTAGTTATTCTTTGGAATAATTATGAACTTGCTGACCCAGATTGTTGTGTGCAAAACTTTACATCCCTTTGGATCCCGCCTGTGTCCTCTCCGTCTTCTCTTTTGCAGTAGTCATAGGTTACTATAGTGCAGGGTTACAGAGGTCTGGAGATGGTATTGGTCTGCGTCAAATGGTGGTCTGAGGAAATCTCTAACACACAAAACACAAGGATTTATTTTTAAGCCTGGGACTAAGCAATGAACCTTTTCCTGGAGGTGCTGCATTGCAAACCTTCAGAAATATAGGAAGATTAATAGTTTAATTATTCTATTATCATGATACATTTTTAAAGTCTGAAGTAGCTTTGTACAGAAATGAGTCAGACAATTAAACTAAAGCACAATCATTAAAAAAAGAACCCTGAGGTATATCAGCTCACACAAAGAACACTCCTCCAAAAGACCTTTCTGAACCCAAAACTCAGTGAAATTATTTTCTTTGCAGCTTCCTACTCTGCCTTCAGTTTAATGAAATAAAATTAATAGTTGAATTAGTAGCTTGCTCCTCCAGATTTCCTTAGTACATTCACAGTGTCTTAGACGTGGTCTAGATTCTTTCATGAATGCCAAATATGAAATACATAAAAACATACTTCACTTTAGAAAAACAGCCAGCAGAGAAACTGGGACAGAAAAATTTAACTTGAAATAGCATTTGCTGCTACTTCTGATTTTTAGACATTAGATCTCCAAATAAGAAAAAATTAAGAAAAGTGTACATTCTGGCCAACTAAGCTCTAAATTTAAATACAGACTACTGAGAGCATATTTTACAAAATTAATTAGTGCACAGATCAGCAGTAGTACTTTATTACAAAGGAAAAATAACAAACACTATAAATTCCATATTTATATGACCAAACATAATCAGAATTAGAAAGCCACACACACACAGAGATAATTGTCAGCTTCAAAGTCACCAAATTTTCTACTTAGCAAATATTATATAATTATTCTTTGATATTAAAATGATACATTTAATTAACTGTTGCTATTTAAAATTATTCTACAGAATAACTGTAATACTCTTTCTCTGTAGTATGGTTTAACAGTGATTTGAGGGCTGCTACATAAGATAATTAATCATAGAAACACTGAGAATATTAACTACAATTTTGCGTGTGTGTTTGTGCTTTGAAATTGTGGAAAGTTTGCTACTTAGTCATTGACTTTTCCCTAACAGATATAAATGGATTTGCTTCTGATGAATGGTTGGTTTCTAAAACTGGGTATTTCCTAGAAAGGCACAGTTAGACAAGCAATAATTTCATTATTATTTGCATGAGTTGAATTGTCAGACAGGTGGTATAAACTCTCAGAAAGTAATGATAAGATTAATTGTGCCCAAAAAAAGTTGTTCCATCCTACTACATATTCACATTAAAGAATTAATTGTATCTCATAGCAGTGTCACTTACAACAATGCAGAAAAGATTTAATTAAATCATCTGTATATTTATGCTGTGTTGTAATTACAATATTGCAACTGGTTGTGCTGTTTATCCTTGTCAGACATGGTCAGCAATTACCTTAAATTTTGAAAATATTTGAAATCGGGATATATCTCTGAGATGTAGTGCTGATACCAAGTACAATTTATAATACATGTCAAAACTGTAATCATGTCAGCATTGTGCCCAGAACAAATTCACTGAGATCGGGACTTCATCCAGGTCCAAGAATTGTAGCCAATTGTTCTTAACTCTGGGTACAGGAAAACACTGAACAAATTGACTTCACATTCTTTGTCTTTCTTTTTCTATATATAAAATATCATTAAATTCAAACTGACTGTAATTTTGCAGATGTACTTCATCCAGGGAAGTCATGGGCATATCCAAATTGTCAGATGTAATTGAACATATAAATACATAATCACAGTTCTCTTGGGACTGATTTTTCAAATCACCTTTTTATCACCTGTGTCGTCGAACACTGAGCATTTTCCAAGAACTCAAAGTATTTGCAGATCATGCTGTTTATGAAGGCAAAAAAAATGTCCAGTGTTACATCCCATTCTAGCACCAGTAACCTAATAAGCATAGTTGTTAAAACTGTAAGCACAATGCTGACAGCTGGCTGACAGCAGCCACTGATGATGTAGCACATAATGTTGTCACTAGAAGCCTAAAGCAAGAAAACTGTTTCCACCAAACACAATACATGAATGTAAAAAACAGTAAATATTACCAAGCTTGGTGAAATATGAGGTTAATCCCTGCAGGCCACAACCTGAAACTGAATTACTGTAAGAGGAAGGGATAAAACATAAATAAGCTCAAGGCATTGCTACTGCACATGTGCAGGGCACTCAGTGCAGCAAGAGGAAGGACACTGCATCCAGCTGCAGGCACTGCTTCAATACAAGCTGTCTGTATCAACGAGACCAGCACGAGGCCACAGCAAGTGCCTGTGAGCAGCACCGGTCACTCTGCACACAGTCAAATTTCTTTGCTGAAGAGGAAGTAGATATTGTGAAATAGCAGCCCATCAAGCTAAAAGTAGTGTGTGCTCTCAGACCTTTAACCACCAACACTGCACAATACAGAGCTTCTTGGCCACATGTGTGGTACCATGTCAGCCCCTTCTCACTGAGCTCCCAGTCACCACACTGAAATAAGTGCTCCTTTCCATACACACACTCTACTAGCGTGCTCCCACCAGACTGGTGACTGCACTTGGCATTACATGTAGATATGATGGATAATCATAAGGGTAAACTGTTCCTAAAACTCTGACTACAAGATGGCTCAGAAATTTGACAGTGCCAAAGGTGGCACTTTTGGGGAATCTAAGGGATTTTGTAGCAATTTCTGAAGTACAGCATACTTAATGTCAGTCTGAAGAATTATAACAGATTTTTGGAGTGATGCAGTAACTAAGATGGTATAATGGCTATTGAGAACACCAGCAATGCATCACCAACTTTTTGACAGACATATGAGCAAGACAGCACTAGCAGCAGGCAGAGATAATGACGGTGCAGTAATAATGACACTACAAGAGCAAGTAAAAAAAAACCTTAAAGCTGACAGACTGGAGTGACTGGCCCTCACTGCAACATTCCTTTGTTAGGGTCTGTAACTGGATTTGCAAAGTCTGTTTTATTTTATGTATGAAAGCTGCTGACAAGAGTTGTTGATCTAGTTTGGTCTCTTGATTTCATTTAAGGACTAAATAATTAGTTTTGATGAAATATCTCCTTTTTTCTCACTTTGTCAGCTTTGTAGCTGACTCCTTCCCCAAGTGCACACCTTATCCCTCATGCTGGAGCTGAATGACCACAACAAAACAAAACAGTAAATCTCTAAACTCTACTTGTAGAGGAAGAATGAGAGAAGAAATGTCTCTGACTTATGTTACTGGCTCAAGTTCATTTGTCAAGAATCAATTAAGAAGGTGCTCATTTTACAATGAGTAAGGGAAATTAAAGAAAAAAACCAGCAGACCATTTGAGAAATCTGCTAACACCAAGAAGGAAATAATATGTGCTCTCTGTTAATCTAATTTGAGGCGTCTTACATAGGCCCACCAGCTGGAGAGGAAGGAAATTGCATAAAAAATCAGTCAATGACATTGCAGTCCAAGTAGTAGACATGGACAAAAAAAGCCACCCAAAGACAGATATTAATGGCCCAGCCCTTCTCAGTCATTGTTTGACAACTCTTTGGAAATACAGTTCTTTGTGGCACTTTGTATTCTACTTCATTCTTCTTTTAACTCAGGGCTTAATAAAAAGATGAGTCAGAAAAAATTACTAATAATTCTGAGAATATTGGGGTAATCTGCCACTTTGTGTCCACAGCAGTACGGATATCTGTGTATTTTTTCCCAGGTAGGCACATAATGGGCAGAAACACAGTCAATGTAAACTGGTGAAACTCTACTGAGGTCATTGAGACTAAACTGGTTCAAGATCTCCTGTGACACTTACAGGCGCACCTGACACAACAGGTATATTATTATCTATGTAGGCTATAGTCCTGTCTCCTGATAGTGCTAAACAGAAAATGGAGAGTTTAAAAATTTTTTTTCAGCCTATTCTTATGCTCCAAATTGTCTTGGGTTGAGCTGGCAAAATGCCAACTGCCCAACACAAAGAGAAATGGTTCCTCCCCCCACCAAGGGAAAAGAAAGGAGAGATAAAAAAACCCCAAAACTTGAAGTCGCAAGCTTCTTATATTACACAAAAGAAAGACAATTAAAAACAGAATATGATATAAAATATATAAAAATGGGAGAAAAAGAAAACGAGATTAACAACAACTACCGAGTCACCCAATCTAATAATACAGATTCCAACCACCCAAACCCCACAAAACCTCCCAAAAACTCTTCCAGAGAAACCTCCCAGAAAGAGAGGAGAAAATTAACAAGAAAATGTTCACCTCCCTAGATAACACAAGTGGGGAGGGCGGCAAGGCCTGATCTCGGCAGAGGCAGGCAATGCGTCTTTACAGGTCTGAGGCAAAGACCAAAAGAGACAGAAGCTCCTCTCTCTCTTTTTATACCTCTTGACACTTCTTGATGATGTCCGATGATATGAAATACCTCTTTGGTTGCTTAAGTCAGGTGATGCTTGTCCCTTCTGATCTATGTCACATCCTTTGGGCCTGATAAATTTAGGCCTAACTGAAGCCTAAAGCCAAAACTACCACACAAAGTGACAAAAGCCAGTGCCAAAATCTGGTTGTCAATAGACTATATTTTCTCTGTCTCTAACCAGAAACTTATGAGTTCCATCATAACAGAAAATTGTGTTAATTGCCCTGCTATTTAAGTTTTTATACATAAAAAGTCCCAGTGTGTACAGAAGTACCAATCACTCATTCCAGTGGCATGTTTGAGATGTCAGACTTCAGTGTATCAGATTTGCAGGCAGTGATTTGGTGGTTCTTCCTCTACCAATTCTGAAGACATACACAGACCACAGAGAATAACTTACCTTATATAGTTTATTCTACCAGAGATTTCACCTTTTCCAGTAACTAGAGTCTGAAAAGACACAAAGATTACTTTTAAAAACAACAGTAATCTTGCTTGTGAATAAATTTTAAAGGATATATGTGCATATGTGCATAGCTCTTACTTCAGGCAATACCAGAGCTAGGCTTTTTATTTGTTTCCCATGAAAAATAAAACCATAAATAATGCAATACCAGAGACTTGATCAAAATAGTTTTCCATAATGCAAAGTGACAAGAATATATATCTCATTGCATGCATTATCATTACAAGGTAAACAGTGTATCACCATGGCTAAAATCAGTGATTGGCTGTTTCATTTCAACCTTGGGGCAGAGGATGTATTCCAGCTCATTTATAAAGCTATTGCTTCTGAAAGAGAAAAAAAAAAAAAAAGAAAGGACATTTCTTCATCACTGACATACAACATTCAACCAGTTCCCAACTTTATAGAGAGCAATATCTGTGCTCCCAGACTATTAGAGGTAACCACACCTTCTGACTTAAAATATGGCCAAGGACAGCAAACTAGGACACCAATGGGTAAAGCATTAACAAAAAGAAAGGCAAGAATAATGACTATATTTGGTATTTAAAATTATTTGCATGCAGAGGCCATGATTTCTTTGTATCTTTGTGAATAAATACTTGTATGTTCTGTATGTATTGACACCAGACTTTTTAAGACAAAACTCCTGTTTTTTCTAGCACAGATATTTTCTAGTGCAATACTTGACTATAAATTCTTTCCTATGATGAAGGTATCAGAGGTACCAATCCCAATAGAAACCTGGTAAAGGAAATTCTAGCTTTGCATTTTGCCAGAGCAATTAGTGCAGCTTTGTGCTAATCAGCAATGTTCCAGGTGAAAAAGCTGTCTTTTCACCAGAGACATAACAAAATTCAAGGCAGACATTTCATAAGAGAACATCTCTACAATTCCTTCCACTCAAGCTGTCAATTAAAACATGGTTTTACTGCATAACTGCCACCAAATTCATAACAGAAGAGCTATCTGACTTCAGAGTCATTGTATATGAAAAATTGCTATGTGACACCTTGACAAAAGAAACATTTTAGTACCTGTATATTATCATCTTTGATATCAAACTGCATAATACTGCCATAAAGGTGCTGACAAATTTCTGGTCACATTAATGAAAAAAAGCCAAGAGCTGCTGGCTGCTTGGTTTAGATGTGATTCTAGTGCTCGATAAGCATAAATGTGCTTAAATAAATCTTGAAAGCTGACATTCAATACCTGACTTCCTCACAAGAAACAACCACGATGGGAAATTTTTAGACTAATCCTGCCACTAGTTGTACAAACATCTTGTGTGATTCTACTCTGGATTAGGAATGCTTTGGTAAATTGAGCAATGGCTTGGCCCTTCGTTTAACACTTGGATTGAATGTGCAGAGAGCCAATTTCCATTTTGCTAGATTAAAAATCCTCTCTGACCACCTCATGAATTCCAAAAACTTTGACAATTTCAGAAAAGCATTGGCCAAAATTAAGGATTTAGTCAACTGTAACTAATTTTTACCTGTTTTCTCTGTTACAAATTCTTCCAGGGGAAAAAAAAAAACCAAACAAAACCCCAAAACAAAAACACATACACACACACAAACACAAAACAAAACAAAACCAAACCACACCAAACACCAAAAATCAAACAAACAAAAAACGCCGAAACCACCAGATACGAATGAAAGAATTCTGTGGTAAACTACAAAATAAAGCTTACATTTTAAACAATGGTTAAAATTTATCTTGTTTCCCACATAACTTTTAAAAATCTTGACATGAGAGACTGTACAATTTTCAGCTAAACAGCAAAAATCACAGAATAAGAGAATGAATTAGCTTGTAGAGGATCTCTGAGATCAACAAGTCCAACCTATGGTTAAACATCACCATGTCAACTACACCATGGACTGAGTGCCACATCCAGTCTTTCCTTAACCATCTCCAGGTATGGTGACTCCACCACTTTCCTGGGCAGTCCACTCCAATATCTAATCATCCTTTCTGGAAAAGGGTTTGAAAATGTAATGTTTTTTCTCTTTGAGATCGTAGACATGTTAACCTAAACTTAGGTTATTGACATGGGGAAAATTTTGTTTTTCTGGTCAACTATTGTAATTATTACCTTTTTCCAAGTGTATGTAACCCTACATCGCATAAACAAACCACAAAAAGTGTTGTTGTAGAATGTGGTGGTGGTTTGGCAAACAGAATAATGTACAATCAATATACTATTTCTATGTTCAAATCTCTTGAGGCATATATCCAAATGAACTGCAAAGGAAAAGAACTTTGTAGGAGTGTATATTCCATTTTCAACCTGTCCAACTTAAAATTTTTAAAACATGTCATAATTGCAAAGACAATTACTTTCCTAAATAAACTGCCTTTCTCATGGAATAAAACGAAACCATGAAATGTTATACATGTTTTCAAAAATACAGTCAAAATCTGAAAAATAATATATACTCCTACATATCTCAAAAGAATTATTTTCTTCAAGATTCTAATTAAAGAGTTTTTAACAGGTTTTTACGAAAGTTTATTGCATCTTAGCTTCGTATCAAGATTTTGTCCAAATGAGGCAAACTCACTAATGACCCATGGTAATGATATTTACACATATGCAGAATCGTTGGGTTTGGGGAATGTACCTACCCTGAATTTAGACTATGCTGCATCAATACCTTTAAAAAATATTACTCTTAGGAAAAAATAACCTAAAACTAACCTAGTGCATGAAAATAGAAATAAGTCAATTTGTCCAATTTGGCACTGTGCTGCTCTGGTGAAGAGTCTCTGGTGAAAGCCTAGTCAGCAACAAAATCATTCCCTAAAAACACAAAGACTTCTATCTGATTGATAATGAGGAACATCCAGATTCATCGCTCATTTCAATTCCAATTCTAAAGGTTTTGCTCCAAGAGCTGAACTCTAGACAGCCACAGAAGGATGAGACCTATGAAGTTTACCTCCCACTCCACAACAAGGAAAATAAAAATCTCTTTTCTTATTAGAAAATTACAAGGTAAAAAATTTGTTATGCAAGATGAACTTCACATGTGCCTAATAGTATGATTTATAATACTGAACTAAATATATGTGAACTGAGACATCTTTCAGTATACAATGTCAGGAGCAAAGCCAGTTAATCCAACCTCAATTTCAAAAAGGAGAAAAGGGTTTCTGGAACATAATCTACTCATGCTTTCTATTAAGAAGCCCAAATGAGTGTAAAAGATGCTTTTAAAATGCATGAACATCTGGACCCTGCTAAATGAAAACAATGTTATGTAAACAAGAAATAAAAGGTTTCCTTGTCTCTCTTGTGTCTTTACTAGAGTGAAATTAATTTTCTTGACACGAGTACATTGATGTAATTGATAAAAGGTTTAGCTGGCATAGTTCTCCATATGTGTAATTTGGAACCAATGCAGTTTTGCTATAATAAAACAATAAAAGCTAGGTTCTGCCAGGATTATAGTGGGTTGGCAAATTCTAGGGGCCTCTGCAGAGTTCCTTTGCTCAATCTCTGTATATTTTTGAGCCAAAAATCCACACAGAAATATAAAGTGTTTCTTCTATGACAGCAGGCAGAGCTCACTATTATCCAGCAAAGAACTAGATAGCATTCTAATCTCACTTCTGAGGCATTCAGACCTATGGGTGCAGATAGGAATCATCCTCCAGTTAATTTCTCATTCCATTTAGGAAAATGTTAAAGCTAATTCATTAACTGAAACAAAACACTACAACTGCTGCAGGCAGATTCCAAGTCTGCTACATACACACTATGGTCATATCAAGATGGGAGGGCTGCCTTGTATGTTCAGAATCACTTCCTTACCCTCCGTACTGACTTGAGAAATCCCCACAGGCCTCCTTTGGAACAGTCAGCCCTCAGCTGACATTCTTGCCAATTAGCAGTTGCTCCTTGACTATCCCTCACCTTCAGCGTGTAAGGCCACTATGCTTTCACCATGCCATACATTCAGTTAATTAGGCAATATTATTGTGATAATCTTAACAAATGCAGGAAAACATATACAGACAAACTTGAACACTACAATAGATAAGGTAGATGTGCAGGTCATTATCAGTGCACAGTCCATGACTGAATTCTGTACAGATTGTAAAAAGTTCCAGGCAGTCTGTATCAATGATGACTTTAGTCTAGTCAAACTAACTACTACTTACAGAAAAAATAGTGAAAAAAATCCAACCCATTACTCTTGAATTCAAAATGAATTCAGGTTGCTATGTAACCATGAAAACTGAATGTAGTTTTTACAATAAGATGTTAAAGGCGTTAAAGTCATGAAAACAGACACTTGTTCTTATTTAAAGACTTTAATCTGCCTCAGTTTTAAACAGAAGAGTCAATATGATTGGAACTGCTGGAGTAAGTCCAGAGGAGGGCCATGAGCTTGGTAAGAGGACTGGAGCACCTCCCTATGAAGACAGGCTGAGAAAGTTGGGGCTGTGCAGCCCAGAGAAGAGAAGGTTGTGTGGAGACCTCACAGCATTTTTCCAGTATCTGAAGAAGCCTACACGGAAGCTGGAGATGGACTCTTCTTCAGGAACTGTGGGAATGGACAAGGAGTAACGGGTACAAATTGAAAGAGAGCATATTTAAATTAGATATTAGGAAGAAATTTTCCATTGTGAAGGTGGCAAGGCACTGGAGCAGCTTGGCCAGGAAGGCTGCAGATACCCCACCCCTGTCAGTGTTCAAGACCAGGTTGAGCAACATGGTCTGGTGGGAAGTGACCATGCCCATGGGTGGGGGTTTGGAGTTAGATGATCTTTAAGGTTCCTTCCAACAAAAACCATTCTCTGATGCTCTGATTCTAATATCTATTTCAAGAAATTTACATAACTTCTCAAAACCAGTAAATAAATCAAGTCCAGCAAAACATGTCAACAAGATAGTGAGCTAAGGATGAGTCAAATATCTACTAGTCATATTTGTATCATATGACATTACTAAGAACATACCAGCTGCCAAAAACAAATTGTGTTTTGTACCAAATATATTTCCACATACAGACAACTACAATGCATTCAGGAGCTAACATAATGCTGAAGACAATATCAAATGCAGCAAACTTCTAGAATTTTTACTTGCTCTCAAATTATGCAAAACTTCATCAACTTTTTTCAATGCTCCAATACTAGAATGCATACACATGGTTAGGAAATGTTTTCTCTACTGTAAATCAAGAAATAGAACATCTAAGAACAAAATTAAACCTGGTGCCTCACTGTAGTTAATAAAATTCTTTTTAATCACACTTACATTGATTTTGATATTGTTATTCATGTGAAATCAATATTAAGCACAGAGTGTTAAAGAAAATAAGATCTTAAAATAAAGAGTGCCTTCTGAATCATGCATTCTGACAGAACTTAAAAATTAACTTTTTCCCAAGTATTTAATAGGAGCTGAACCACATTTTAATTTTCATTCTATCCTGAATGAATTCAACTATCCGTTTTAGTGGGTACTTACACAAGGACTACAATATGTAGGAAGATGCAGTTTCATGGTTGCCACACAAAAGCAAATTCTGTGCAACTGACTTCTCAGCATGTATTCTGGATAATCTCTTGGTACCCAAAGGACCCCTTTGTATCTTCAACAGCATCTCTCTACCTTTTCCTCCACTTCAGTTTACCTTGGCTTCACTGTCATTGGCTGGGGGAGGAAGAGGACATGGAAGCATTTCAGATGCTCTATCAAATCTCAGCCCCTTTTCCACACAACATTGCCATGGGCTGGCTCAATAGCTCCAGGACTTTCCTAAATGCAACCATTCCTGAGCAGCCCATAGAGAAGATTTAGAAACATAGATAGCCCCCTTCATCTTTGGAGAAGCAATGAAATCAAGAACACTATTGTGCATTATGTTTTTTTTATTTCCCAGGCTAACTTTCATTGGAACAGAGCAAAAAAACCTCTAGTAAAGAATTGCAACATTAGAAAAATGAGAAAAGATATTTGTCTTACATTTTATTCTTTCCTTCTCTGGTTTTATATGTGATCTAACGTATTCCAATTTTGTTTTCCATATCCACTATTGCTACAGTAAAGATAGGTAGAAAATTACCTACACTGTTTTCTTGAACTAGATTACAAAGTTAAAGTAACTGTACTGGATCAGAGACACCCATCTACCCTCTCTGTTAAAAGGTGGATGGATGAAGACAGCTGCTAGAATAGGACAAGATTAATTCTCCCAGACTCCAGTCTCTTGAAGTTTTTGGAATTTCTGAGCCAATACTCATGTAACAATGTCTTTAATAGATCTCAATGGACTGATCTCCCAATCAATAAAAATAAAGAGATTCTTCCTTTGTTAGTCAGCATAAGAAAGCATTCTGATATTGCAGAATACCTGGAAAATTTATTCTTACACTGTGTCCTAAGGGCTTTAATACTTCATTTTCTGATCTGTGTTACTTTTTTTAACAATTTCTGTTTAACAGAGTAATTTTGCCCCTGCATAAAAACTGAGCCACCAGCAACATAGGACAAAAAAAAAAACTGAAAAAGGGTGCTAATTTTATGCCAACCCATGACATTATGGTGGGCTGGTCTCAGCTACCACTCAAGCCCCCACACAGCCTACACAGCCTCTTACTCACTACCCAACAGTAGGAATGGACAAAAATAGGAAGAATAAAAGCAAAAAAGCACATGGAATTTACCATCACAGTCAAAACTGACTCAACATTGAGAATTTAGCTTAGTATAAAATCTTAATTACTGAATTGAGTAATGAGAAACAAAAGAGAAACTATTAAACACCTAAAGAAGACATCTTTCCTTCACCTTTCCCAGTTTCAGCTTCACTCCAGACACCTTCCTTCCCCATTCCCAGTTTCCACACCTCTCATCACAGCAGGTTATGTCCCATCCCTTAGGTGAGGCAACAGGTAGGTCAGTAGATTGTGGTCAGGGCAGAGCATGTTCCCTTTGCCATTCATTTCTCACTATTCTTTCATGCTGCTCCTTCATTCTTTCCTGTGCTCCAACATGAGTACTCCACAGGCTTCATTTCCTTCAGGTGTGACTGCTCCACCATGGACTTGTTCTCAGATCATGCTGTTCCTTTCTCTTGGTCTTTATCACCATTTTATAAGTGTATTTTTACAGAGGTACCACACATTTGGCTCAGGTGTGCCCTGTGGTGGGTCTGCTGTGGTACCGGCTGTAACCATCTGTGTCAGAAAAACACAATATCCTTGAGGAACTAAGAAAAATAACCACCAAAATTTTTAAATTGCTGAGACAGCTACCTACACAGAAATAAAGATGACATTAATGTTGCAATGGACTATAGGTTTGTTTGTTTCTTAAAACAAACAAGCAAGCAAACAAGCAAACAACAAAAAAAAAAACCCAAACAACAAACCTATATTTTCATTAATTTATCTTCATAATTTTTATAGCACTTTTTGTTTACATTCTTGAAATCATGGAATGGTTAATGTTGGAAACAACCTCTGGGGATCATGCAGTCCAACTCATCTGCTTAAGCAGGACCACCTAGAATAGGTTGCCCAGAATCATTTACAGACAGCTTTTAGGTAACTCCAAGTAGAGACTTCACAGACTTTGGACAACCTGTGCCAGTGCTCAGTCATCAGGATTATTCAGAGAATTTTTTTTTAGTTCTCACATTTCTAATATTACTGTTTCAAAAAGACTCTAGAATGTTTTAATTAAATACTTGTCATGATAGATTTCTACTCATTGTAGCTGCAGTAGCAAAAATATTCAGCCACACAGCTCAGAACCTGCCCTTCCGTGGGCCTACAATAAATTCAATACATTTGCACTTCTACCCACTTGGTTTTCCCTCAGCTCTCATTCCACCAGCTGACCTGAAATTACACATTTCTGGTTGGTGACTTACACAGCGTGTCTTCGCATCAAGTCTGTGTGAGGTGCTCAGTCCTCTACAAAGAATTAAGTCTTTCTAAAAAGTGTATTATGTTTTTAAGCTTTCAGTAGATGACCATATGATGTTTCCTAACATTTGCAAGCCTCTGAGGGGAGTTACATGTAATGCCCTTTCCTATGTTCCTATATGGCATATAACACCATATAACACTTGAACTGGCATCAGAACAGTCAGTTATTTCTATGCATCTCTCATTTGTATCAATAGCTGTTCATGAACACCTTTTAATTTGCCTCTTTGTGACTGATTCCCCAGAAACTATATGTATTTTTAATTCAAGTACTTCAAAAGGTTCAATAGCCATGTAGTTTTTAACACGATACACTTCATAGTGCCTTAACACATTATCTTAAAGGTGTTATATAAAGAATCAGGACAAATACTTTCTATATTATAAAGTTATACTTTTGTTATTCAAGTGATGCACAAAGATTCTCAGACTTTTCTCCTATTTGGTATAAAAATTAGTAACTATTGAGGTCATGTCTTTGTTTAGGCAATCCCTTGAGAGAAAAACCATACTTAGTTTATTCAACCTTGGAATTTTTTCTAGCATGGTTGCATTTTAGCTAATAATCTACATCAAATCTTCTGAATTATGTCACTAACTTTGTCTTATGTCAGGATGAGAGTCACAGGTAATTCTCACAAAAATTATGGAAATATTCTCACTGATGCAGTCATTTTCTGTTCCCATCGTAAACTATGCAAAAGAACAGAAAGAAAACAGCAGTGGATTTAATGATATACCCTTAACAGGAACCATCTGTATAACAGTATAGCTTTTTAGGAATGAAAATTGAAAACATAGAAAACAAAACACTAGTGACAAAGTAGAAAAAAATAAAATAACATTACATAAACACCTGCTCCATCAAAATATTTCAGAAAATGCTGTCTTTTTCCACTCCATATGTGGGACACAAGTTATATTTGATTGACTGTAAGATTCCCTATATGCATAATTTCTACTCTTTGTATATAAAGATGCAACAAGGAAGAAGAAACTTTATGACTTGATATTTCCTGGATCTTTTGGATTCATTTTATCATACTAGCACTCACTTTCATCAATTCAGATTATTAAACAGATAACATACCAGTGTGCATCATAAATACTTGGCCCATTAATAGCTAATCTAATATAGGCAGTTTTGTCTTCAGGACAGACAGAAAAAAATTACTGAAGGCCCATTTTGTGGGCTGAAGGTGAGTAACAATATTTTGAATAAGTTTGATACTCTTTCATGCAATCTTTACTTGTCATGATAATCATAGTATTTCCATGAGTCAGTGTAGAATATTTAGATAATAACTATTATTACATATTTTTTCACACACTATCTCCTTAAGGAAACTGCCAGTTGTGAACCTCCTAGCCTCAAAGATGATTTGTCTCTTGAAGTAGAAAGTTGAATAGAAGTTTTTCAGATGCTGCCACACATTCTGGGATGTTTCTATACCCCAGACTACCTATTAAATTATTCTAATTGTTTCTTATCTTATACAGCTCAGAGCTGAAGGCAGATTGATTATATTTTCACAGTATTAATACTTTTGCACAAGACAACAGGACCCATTCAACTTCATAAATGCAGTGCAGTGTATTATGTGTTTTAAATGAAAAAACTGTTGCCCCACAAATAAGTATTAATCTTAGTGTCAGGTTACCAAAAGTTAACACATGCAGATAACATGACAAAAAAAAAAAAAAGTTAAAAGGAAGATTTCTACTGGTTTCTTTTAAAACATTACAATACTATGGTTAAGTTACTGATAAGGCTTTTAACTGTATAGGATAATTTGAACACTGATGTGTTTTCCCTTTTCCTGAAGCAAATTTTCACAGTCTGATAAATCATTTAACAAATCTTAGCAGTACTAGATACAGCAGCATAGCAAGCAAACATACAATTATGGCTTGCAAGGTGCCTAGATTAGTGGAATGATACAAATATTCATCAGAAAAAAAGTTATTATATTTTATATTCTTCAAAACTAACAAATTACAAAATCAAAAATACATCAAAGTAAAATAATTATGGAAAAATTACCTATTCATCATTGGGAAACTCCTTAACATCAATTAGTATGCAAATCTCATGTCTTGCAAAGACTGGCTTTGGAAATTATGGCATGCATCCTGCTTACTCACTGCAGGGATTGCTCAAGGAAGAGAACATCTGCAATTTTGAATCACACAGTTGTCACCATAGTAACATACCTATCTTTAAAACAAATAATGTTCTTACCATGTTTATTTTTATTTAAAAACCTGATATCTATGAACCTAATCTTACATGACAGTATCTCTCTTCTGCATTTGCTAGTCAAGTTTTGGGGGTTTTTTAATATGAAATCAAAGACTATTTTGCCTACATATATCTTTGCCAATGGCAAGCCTGAGTTTCTTTTTGGAATATAAAATTGATTATTTTATTCTTTTACCACTGGTTTCATACTAGATACTCAAGGGCTAGCACATTTAGTCAACATTGTTCATAAAGATTTCTCTGAAGGCAAGTAGCTGTTCTTCTCCTTTCAAATAACAAGTCATAAGGATGTTTTAAGCATGTCCATAATCTAAATCCCAAACAGGATTCTAATCTTCCAGCCAATATCTTCATGAGCCCATTTTCATCATGTTCTGTTTTCAAACAAAGCCTTGCTCAGTGAGCCCACCAGCACAGCTGCACACAAAACACCTAATCCAGAGACTTGATAAAGTTCAGTTTGAAAAGTAAATCTAAGCAATTTAGGACAATACATCAAAAATGAGATTATTTACTTTTTGAAATCAGGATCTCCATGATATATATCTTTCAATTGCTGGTTATTTTTACAATTATGTAGCTTGTTGCATAACACATCAATTTCTTGAAGCAAAAAATATGTTATACCTTCTGATTCAGATGTCTTTATTCTCCTTTAGTTGCAATATATTTCCATCTCTCAGATTCTTTTAGTTTGCATCACATTCTTTCACAACTTAATCCAATGAAGGATGAGTATGCAGTCTGGGTTACATTTTGGTTTTCTTTTCCTTTATTCTAAATGTTTTTGCTGGTTTGTCAGAAGAAAAGGTAATACATATATTCTTATTAAGATAAATTCTATTCTATTTTAAGTTACAAAATGAACTTTAAATGCAAAACAAAAAGCAAGGACAAGGAGAAAAAGGTTTTGGGAAAAATAGAAATTTTTCATTTTGAAAGTACTAGAATTATCTCTGTTAGGTAAAGGAAAATACAGGGAGGTAAATACAAGTATTTAGATGAGTAATCTATAGGATTTAGTGACTACCTAGTTTTTTGCCCAGTTTGTGTAATTTTCTCAAAGATATTAACGTTCATACCTTCATTTAATTTTAGCACCGTTTTTAATTTGAAATTGGTGAAGACTCCTTTACAATTACTTTTCTGATCAACTGCTCAAATTTTTAATTGAGCAAATTAAAAAAAAATGAAGTCTTAAAAAGGCTGAATAAGCACTTCCTCCTTCCTCTGTTACTAGGTCAGACATGTCAAATTATTAAGGTCCTAGAATTCTATAGTAGCCTGCTAGTTCTCAAATACATGTATAATTTTAACAATATTTTTTGTCATTGTGATATGTTTTCAGTTCATATTATCTCCATGAAGACAGCTTTTTAAGCTAGAAAATATGGTCAACAGTGATGCAAAATAAGCAAAATATTGATTTTCCTATTCCTTTAATATACTTATTATGACATCCTAAAATTGTACAAAATAATTCTGAAAGCAAGCTTCACACTTGAAGGTCATCTTTTGCTGATATACTGTAAGAAACACAGTCATAAATGTGAGCTAGTGGGTAAAATGCCAAAGTGGAATTAAACCAAATATAGTCATACCACATTTCATGTTCTCACACAAAACCACATTCTTCTGACAAAACACAAAACATGTCAAAAAAGCAGAAAAGTCAATGCAGTAATATAGTTCATCAATACCTGACCTGTAGAAGTCATTACAAAAAATGCAATAGAAAATGAAAGTAATTTCCTAGAATTAAATTCTCTTTTTGCAAAATATGAGCAAATATGTACCAGTGATTTAAAAATGTTTAATTTCACAGGCTATAAATCTCAGAGTAAAATGCTGTGCATTGCTCTTGACACAAAGACTGAGAAAATACATAACAGAGAGTTTTTTGATTACTGGTGATGAACTATCTTTAGATCATAAACAACATTTTATTTGCATCACTTACACTGAAAGCTTAAATCTACAACAGCAATTGGATGCAAGACCTGCTCTGATTTCATAAGTGTCAGTAATTTACAAATAGATGACAGAAGTAATATAAAAATTTTAAATTATGATGATGTTCATATAAAGATGCATAAAAAGATAAAGAAAACTTCACATCTATTCATGCTGTCTTTGTTTCATAAAAACTTGCTGAATATAATGGATGTTTACATAGTAAGACAGCTAGAAATCTTACAGAACCTTTCTGTAGTTATTTCACTGTAACTTCAGTCCTCACATGTTGCCTACACCATAATTTCACATAACAAAACCATTTCACAGGACCACTAAGTCATGCCTGTAAGATTCCTGTCTCCCTTGTTATGCTTGCACAGAAAACCTGTCATATTTTCTGTTGGCTTTCCTGTCAAAGCTTTTACTGCATGCAAATGTTGTATTTTACCAACATTTTTACAACCTGTACCACACATCAACCTATTACAAGGAATTTCTTTTGTAGATTAACCTTTTCAAAGCACTATTTAGATATCCATAGACTCAAAAATTTCCATCACTGCCGTGACTTAGGTTGTTGAGATTCAATGACACAAGAGACTAGAATCCTCAAAGGAAGACAGACACTGAACTCTACAGAAGATGATTTTATTGATTTTGCTCTAAAACTCTGTTTCAGACTGTAGGGCTCTGCAACACCATAGAGGGCGAGAGCAAGGTCTGACAAACAAGATCTGCAAATGTTAGCAGATTTTTAAGTGTTGAATCAGCTAGAAATGTTGGAAGTCTTCTGTCTACTGTGGATTCCACATCACAAATCTTCCCATCTGTCCTAGTTCAGCAGGAGGGACCAGCTAACACTGTGTGGGGGTGAT